>SNQJ01S0037915.1:0-31129 GCA_010110895.2 Picea sitchensis
GGGTTTTTGGCAAAATCTCGGCCATGCATGGCTCGGAGTTCCAGTTAACTGACAAAAAGCCTCGTGTCCCGGCGGAAACTTTCCTGATTTTTTGTTTTGTTAGGTACCCGCGGGTTGTTTTAGGCTAGCCCGCGGATGCTCGCGTGCAGTAAAAGGACAGCAAGCGGTCGCCCGGGCCCAGTGAGAAGTTAGGGCACGGGTTGCTTGTTTTAAATGGTTTTTTGAGGATTTGTTCAGCATGTCTTTGGCTAGGAAGAGGCATGAGTTGGCCTGATGCTAGGTAAACCTGTATAGTGCATTTTAGGGTTATAACACAGTGCGAGTTTATTTCCTTAAAGTGTGTGTTTTATTTATATGATACAGAGCGAGTTTATTGCCTTACAGTGGTCGTGTTTCTTTATATATTACCGAGCGTGTTATTTCCGTATAGTGTGCGTTTTAAATACACTACAGTGCGTGTTAGCATATTACAGTTGCATTGAAACAGACCGGATATCCATTCGGATTTTATTCAGGATAACCATTAGCGTTGTAATCGGACTGGTGTTGCTCTTTTATAATTTGAGCATGAGTTCAATTATTTGATCCTATTATAACTGTCATTGTATTCTAAATTGAGCTTGGTTCTAACATTAGGGTTCTTTTAGCATTTAATATTTGATAATTGATCTCCAATTAATATATAACATCTCCACTACATTGCATCTCGATTTATTAAATGGCTTCCTTCTTGTATATTAGAGGTCAAAAAAAAAACATATCAACACCTTAAGATTTCAAAAGTCAAAATTTAGACATGCTTGGAAATATATTTTACGAGGTTAAATGCTTTTCCCCTCCGTGCTTGATTGAACCCAATTACATATATATATATGCTTGGAAAGAGTTCACATGCTTTCCCCTCTAACTATAACGTAGTTCCATGAACTCCAAATCTAGCTGAATATGCACCCTTTTCTTAGAGGTAATCGTATCTACATTGTAAACTTCCCCTTACTTGATATTTGATGCTGTATTAATGTTATGTTTACCCAGGGTCATTTTAAATCTCATTGTCGTTATCTAATTGCGTTGGCAATTAGGTTAATGGAATGTGACCTTAGTGTTCCACTTTGCGGCAATGAAATGTTTGCGGTTATTGTTTTAGGTTAATGGAACGTGACTCTTTAATTAATTGCTATTTTAATTATTGTTATTTAAAAATTGATAGTTGCCACATCCAATAATGCCCTTTTACGTTTGTCATTAAATTTTATTCATTTAGATTGCCTTTTAATTTACAGTGTATGTTGTTGTTTTCCAATTGATGTTTCCTAAGTATGATGTCATTTTAGTGCATTACTATTGGACCTTAGTGAACGAATTAATCTTGTAAGGTCGTTATGAATTTAGCGGGTGTTAGCATATAAGAGGTATAAATAATGGTAAAATCATGGTCCGGACTGTGACATAAATGATAGATGGTTAATGTTTCATGACGGAGTTATTGTAACCTTTAATTATTGTTGTTAATAACATATGTGGTGCAATAACTACGTAGCATAATTACCCCAAGTTAGTATACTGGGGTGGTTGTTCTTTAGATAACATTTAACTTGAGTGTTCGTTGTCAGAGTCCTTGTCACGCGCCTTCTGTAAGGGGTGAAATCGTACTTCTTATTTATGTCGTACTTGATTTTATTCAGTTGGTTTCTCGGTCTGCTTGTGTCGGGCGGGATGTAGACACCTCCATGTTCCTCAGAACAGTCGCCAGCCCTGAGACCTTAATTGGTTAAAATCGATGGGAACCTACGCTTGAGTGTTGATTATGTGTCTTGGAGGTCCTAACCTTGCAGGGTAGGACGGGCAGGTGGTCAATTTTAATTTTGTCGTGGTTGCGTCTTGTTGGTCATCAATTGGCGACATAGATTCACGTGTGTTGTTACTTCTACATGCACGCACACACCTTAAACCAAAAAAAAAATAAAAAAATTGCACCTGTTATCAGAGTTTTTGTCGTAATGATCAGGTTTGTTACATAAAAATATGCTATTTTATTTTCTCTTTCCTCAATGTGTGGTCTAAACATTACAGTAGGATGTTCATCATGCAAATTAAGTGTATCGGGTTGAATTACTGAACTTGAATGATCAACCATTTTAAGGATTCGTTTTTGATATATGGATTTCTTAGTTAGTTCAGTTAAATGAACAAGAATCTTAATTTTACTCAATTCTTATTCTAGATTGAAAGGATTACTAGATTTTTCCGATTCCTTTTGTTTGACATCAATTCTTTTAATCACTTGTTGATCAATTTTCTATTTTGAATTTGATGCTTCTTTTCCTTTATCTATATTATAAGATTGATATTGTTGACCTTGATTATTCTATTTATTTCCATTTGGAAGTGGTTTAAGATCATACTTCTTATGAAGTTATTCTTGCAAGGAATATGAGAATAAGCTATATTGAGATGATGATAATTCATTTTCATAACTAATTTCTTTATCAAAATAGTGATTAAAACTTAGAGATTTCTCATATTCATCATGAGTTAAATGTACAAATGATGTGTCATCTTTGATGTATCATCTTGAATTAAGTTTACTTCATCCTCAAATTCTTCAAAATATTCTTCTACATAATTCTCTAACATGCTATCATTCCTTAATGGAGGTTGAATTGGTTAATCATCATTTCGTTTCTCTCTTTGAAGCATTTGAGGATTAAACAATCTTCTAAATTGAATTGGATTTTTGTTGTCATTTCACTGGCCAAGTATTCTTCTTTCTACTTCCATTATTTCCAGTTTATTTGAAAAATATTTAATTATTATAAACACTTCATCAATTTTGTTATCTTAATCTTTTTTATTTAATTCATATGTTCCCACTTGTGACTTATTCTTTTTGTTTCCTTTTTTCCCTATCTTATGAATTTACTTTGATTTTAACTTTTCCAAATGCAATCATGTATGATTCAATTTATATTTCATCTTATTTCATGTTAGCTAGAGTTATATATATTCTTTCTCAAAGCAATAAGGAAAAGTTAGGAACAAAATAACCAACAAAAGTGACCTTAGGAGTAGGTTGAGAAAGATTAATATCTATAGGTATTATACTATAAATTTTATTAAACCTTTTTATGAAGTCTAAATAAAATTCATTATTATTTTTTCTTAAGGATCCAAATTTAGTTAAATCATACAAATGATCTTTATTTTCTCCCCATTACCTAATAAAAAAATATTCTAATGCATCCCAAGAATCAATAGAACTAGGAAGTAATCCCTTAAACCATGTTCTTACTTCTCCCTCAAAAGTATGAACAAAAAATTTAATGTAACCATATTCATGTTCAAGATTATAATTATAAGTGAAACTATAAAAAGTAATTAAATGTTCTAAAGTTTGTATTTCATCCTCCCATTAAACTTAGGCAAAAGTTTAAGATAATTGTATGGAAAATTATTCAAATTTCCAGGAAGATTAAGAGGAGCATACCTTGTAGATTGTTTATTGAAAACCTCTGGTGGAGGTGGAGGAGGTTGTTTTTTTTGTTGTTGTTGTCCAACCATGACACAATCAAATTGAAACTTTGTGTTTTCAAGAGAATGTGAGTTTAAAAAGGATTGGAATGACTATTTTTCCTCATAGGAGATTTGAGGGGATATTATTGGAGAGATCACAGGAGAAACCTTAGGAGAAACTACAAGAAAATATTTTGGAGAAATAGTGGGAGAATCCCAAGGAGAAACTTTTGGGGAAACATCAGGAGAAACCTTTGGAGAAATTGCAAGAGAACCTTTTCTTTTATTTTCATAAATATGAGATGATTCTTTAACAGAAACCACATAAATTATTTCTTTTAATTTTGGATTATCAGAAGAAGACTTACCTATTGAATATTATGTTTGTTTTGTTACAAATATTCTTCTAATATATTAACTTCTCTAGATCAAACAATGCTAAAACATTATTTGGATATGGATTACCTCTAGTATTTCTCTTTCTGTATGCTGATATTATGATTGTGGAGTCTCCAAGTGAAGGATTTCAGTTGACCTCCTCCTGTTCAACAACAAGGAGCAGGTTCTTTGTTGTTCTACCCAGGGAAATAAAATTTATTAACCCCTTCCTTGACAACTGTGCCAAAAATATGATGTAACCCTTCAGATGTTTCTAGCTAGGAAACTATGCCAAGGCATCCATATTGACGCGAAGTCGCAACCCTCAGAGTCGGACCCGCCTCTCACTAGGACCTTCTTCGTCTCACAGGCCCGAAGAGTCAAAACTCTTCCAACTCCCTCTCGGGAGTTCTTCTACCCACAGTACTCCTCCTGCGATCTTCCCCTTTCTTATCGAGAGATCGGAACTCGCGAGTTCGCAAGTTCAGTGCTCACGATATCGGGTCTTTCACTCCCCTGAACCCCGATGGTCAACATTCAACGGTTCCTCTCCATCAGGGATTTCCCTATCGGGATATCGCCATGCGCGATGTCAACAACTTGACTTTCCAAACCCCGAGTACCGAGATACCGATTTCCCGATACAGTGCCACCTGGACTCCACTCTCTCCCGGGTCCCACGCTACCATGTCACTTCGGGATTTCGCGGATCGCGGATCCACGATGCAAGTTTTCCTTGATACAGGAAACCCCGAACGCCAAACCTCGATTCTCCGACTACTTGGATCTTGCACCACGTGTTCCTGCTCCGATCGACGGCTCCCGTAGATTCGGGAAATCGCGACTTGCGATTTCAACGAGCACGAAACTCTTGCCTCATCAAACGCCGAACTCTGAACCCTGATGGGCGTTGGTCCTCTCTGCACGTACGGGCTAACTCCTGCGCAACTTCTCCTCGATCTAAAGGTCAGCGGGATTTCGCGATTCTCCTCCCGCGATCCCTGCCCTTAATTCTCCGCTTAGTGAGTTCTCCTATTCCAAGGTTTCTCTTAGTTCGAATCTCACCTGGTTTTGTTCCTACGACATTCACAACGGAACTATCCCTCCTGAGCTTAATTTCTCGCACTCCTTCGACTGAAGGTTGGCGCACTCCTTGCGTTCGGCGTCCAATCACTCTCTAAGTGTCGTATCTTCTGGACTCTGTGAACTTCCAGCGACAATAGTCCCAGGCCTCCTTTGCTCAAACCAGCGGCTGAGACTTCAGGTTCGACCTGTGCTCCCCTGCACGACTCGAACAACCCAATTCAACTCTGGGCAGATGAGAATAAAAGCTCAACTGTCTGGCCTCATCAACGCACTCTATGCGGATGAATTCGACTGCACTCTATGCAGGAATCTCCCGACTCAACCAGAGAAACAATTGAAACTCATTCACCTCTTTCTCCCACAGATGGAGAATAGGATGATCCTGGCAGTCTTCCAACTCAAGCAACCTATTTCTGAGTACCCTGGGTATTCAGTAACCCAGTGAAAGCTCCCTCAGTGGATACTTCCTTCAGATGATAGAACTCAAAGAGTTCCTTCCTCCTGTGCTATCTACACATTCCCTCAACGCCCTCCTGGCAGAGTATCTCTTCCACCAAACACTCAACAGTTATGTTTTTACCTTGTGCTTACCCACTTTGCTCAACGTCCTCTCAGACGGAGCTCCTCAGAATCCTCCCCAAACTTCTGGTCTCCTGAACTCACAGCAGAGTTCTTTCACCACAGTGTCTCAGCTATACTGCTTTGACTATTGAGGTGTTCAGTAACCTCAAAAGTCCTCCTTCTGTATGATTTGTTGCTTCCAGGCTGGTGCTCTCAGCACGTCTTTGTCTGACTCCTTCGAGTTCAGAGCTGCCTCCTCAGTGCACCGGTATTCAGAGTCTCAACACTCTGTCACGCCCTCATGGCATGAAACCTCAAAGACCTCTCAAACCTGAAATCACACACTCCCTGTAAATGCATAATAACAACATATAATTACAACATATAATGAACACATACACAGACATGCATATAATGACAACAAATGCAGGAAAAACTACTTTGTATTAATAATGGCAAATGCCTGTATATTTTACAAGGTGTTCCCGAGCTCTTCTCGGCTCTACATGCATTCTCATTTTCTACATAATGAGATATCCCATCTTCTTTTTACCTGAGGGCTCTTAACGCTTCCCTCCAAGATTTACCTACTCTAATTAATTTACAATTAATCGTTGTCTAGTTGCTATCCAGAACTAGATCTCAGCAGATCTAACATAAATGCCTATCTTATCTACAGCCTACGCAAAGGCATGGCATTCATGGCTCACCAGCCTAAGTCATTAAATTACATTCATTACAATTCAATAATGAGGATGCGCCTCCCTTCAGCTCCAAATAAGTGCACGCTGATGTGGCTGGCTGGCTGGATGGCTGGCATGGAGAGATGCTCCTACATCATACTCCGCAGCTGCAAAAATCATGAGCTCCTGCTCATGAGCTTCCCTTGTAGTTATTGGAATCCACCTGGGTCCCAGACAAGTCTTTGGAGATTTTCCCCTGCTCCATTCTGCTGTTGCTGCTGCTTCCAATGCGCTGTTGCTACTGCCTTCTTTCTACCCAGCTTCTCTTTGCTGGTAGTCTGCGCTGACCTCAACATCATCCTTCTGATGTCCTCTATTTCTCGGCCTAGCTGCTCTTGTGGTTGGTTCTGTTGTTGCAGTCTCCTCAGCTGCAAAATATTTTGGCCAATGGATAGATCNCTTACCCCCATCTTCATCTGTGACCTTCAATTGCCACTCTACTGCAGTCTTCAGCTCTGCAGTTTCTTCTTGACTGACTTGCTGCTCAGTCATCCTCTTCCCTGACAGCTTAAATTCTGCCAGTTCTCTTGTTGGCTCTAAATTGTTCAACCAATCCTCTAGCATCTCTAGCTCCATCTCCCATGGAGTGATAATTTTATCTTCCTGTTCCTTGGCATCTTTTGCTGCTAGTTCCAGTGCTGCCGCTTCCTCAGCTTCCATGCTGAATGTGTTGAGACATTCCTCAGAATGCTCGCTCTCTCCTTCTGCTTGGGTAGCTTCCAAAGTCTGCTCCATATCCTTTTCTTCTGCTTGGGCAGTCTTCGCTATCTGCACCGATTCTTCTTGGACAGTCACGGTCGACTGTTTCCTAGCTGCTGTTGCTATACCTGCAACATAATTTTTTTCCCCTTCCTGGGTAGACGGTAGGAATACTTCGATTCCCCCAACCATTATTTGGCTCTCCAAATCTCCTGTGGTCAGCTGCACCTGCTGATCCCAATCAAATCCTGAGCTCATTTGCTCATTCCTGTAATGTGGAATGCTTCCACTGCCTTCCCTACAGATTTTGAGATCCATTGACCCCACCTGCATTAGCACCCAATGCTGACTTGAACTCTCCATCGAGCTCATGAGACTTCCAACCAGTCCCACTTTCTCATCTCTGCCCTCCTGGCAGTTTAACACTCTTCCGTTGCCCGCCTGGCAGTCTTTGATGCTTTCACTGTCCTCCTGGCAGTCTTCGAGATCTTCATCTGATCTCCTTTCATTTCCCAGCTGGCAATTTGAAATTCCTTGGCTGCCCTCACGACAGTCTTTGAGATCCTCAACTAATCCCAATTCGTTGCCCTCCTGGAAAACTGGAATTTATTCTTTCTGCCCAACCGGCAGTACTTGAAATCATCAATTGATTCCAATTTATTCCAATCATCATCATCATCATCATCGAGACCTTTTCCAGTCTCTGGCCAACAGTAACAAATCATTTCTTCTTCTGTGGCCCTGAGGTCCTCAACATACCTCAACCATCTTCTCAACAGCCTCTGCTGCCTTTTGACCATCAGTTTCCTGACTGGCCATTTAACCTTTGGCGTCTTCATGGGCCATTTATTAACCCACCTCGACTTTCTATCCTGCCGCATCCTCATCTCGAGCTCCTCCATCTCTCGCTTTATGTCAGCGAGCTCTTTATCCATCTCTGCTACGTTCATCATCTTTGGGCTCTTCCTTTCAGCACGCTTATGGCCATCAATAGCCATGCTGTTGGTTCCATCTGCCTCCCTGACAGATCTGCTGCTGTCACTCCTGCAATCCTGAGTGCTCAGCTTCATCTTTTCACAGTATCCTAATGACTGTATCCACGACTGCTGTCCACCTGCACGCTGTCGTCACAGAGTCTTCAGTAACTCTGTCTTTCTTCTTCTGCCATCTCACTTCACCTGAAATGTACAGATGTAGTTGTCACTTGATACCACTCTGACACAAGTTGTGTGTATCAGAGTTCTTTCCCTTTCTTCTTCCCTTCTCTCACCTGAGATATACAGACAAGATTTCAGGCTCTGATACCACTTTGATGCGAAGTCGCAACCCTCACAGTCGGACCCGCCTCTCACCAGGACCTTCTTCATCTCACAGGCCCGAAGAGTCAAAACTCTTCCAACTCCCTCTCGGGAGTTCTTCTACCCACAGTACTCCTCCTGCGATCTTCCCCTTACTTATCGGGAGATCGGAAATCGCGATTTCATGAGTTCAGTGCTCACGATATCGGGTCTTTCACTCCCCCGAACCCCGATGGTCAACAGTCAACGGTTCCTCTCCGTCGGGGATTTCCCTATCAGGATATCGCCACGCGCGATGTCAACAACTTGAATTTCCAAACCCCGAGTACTGAGATACCGATTTCCCGATACAGTGCCACCTAGACTCCACTCGCTCGCGGGTCCCACGCTGCCACGTCACTTCGGGATTTCGTGGATCGCAGATCCACGATGCAAGTTTTCCTTGATACAGGAAACCCCAAACGTCGAACCCCGATTCTCCGACTACTCGGATCTTGCACCACGTGTTCCTGCTCCGATCGACGGCTCCCGTAGATTCGGGAAATCGCGACTCGCGATTTCAACGAGCACGAAACTCTTGCCTCGTAAAACGCCGAACTCCGAACCCCGATGGGCGTTGGTCCTCTCTACACGTACGGGCTAACTCCTGCACAACTTCTCCTCGATCTAAAGGTCAACGGGATTTCGTGATTCTCCTCCCGGGATCCCTACCGTTAATTCTCTGCTTAGCAAGTTCTCCTGTTCCAAGGTTTCTCTTAGTTCGAATCTCACCCGGGTTTGTTCCTACAACGTTCACAACGGAACTATCCCTCCTGAGCTTAATTTCTCGCACTCCTTCGACTGAAGGTTGGCACACTCCTTGCGTTCGACGTCCAATCACTCTCTAAGTGTCGGATCTTCTGGACTCTGTGCACTTCCAGCGACAATAGTCCCATGCCTCCTTTGCTCAAACCAGCGGCTGAGACTTCAGGTTCAACCTGCGCTCCCCTGCACGACTTGAACAACCCAATTCAACTCTGGGCAGATGAGAATAAAAGCTCAACTGTCTGGCCTCATCAATGCACTCTATGCGGATGAATTCGACTGCACTCTATGCAGGAATCTCCCGACTCAACCAGAGAAACAATTGAAACTCATTCACCTCTTTCTCCCACAGATGGAGAATACGATGCTCCTGGCAGTCTTCCAACTCAAGCAACCTATTTCTGAGTACCCTGGGTATTCAGTAACCCAGTGAAATCTCCCTCAGTGGATGCTTCCTTCAGATGATAGAACTCAAAGAGTTCCTTCCTCCTGTGCTATCTACACATTCCCTCAACGCCCTCCTGGCGGAGTATCTCTTCCACCAAACACTCAACAGTTATGTTTTTACCTTGTGCTTACCCAGTTCGCTCGATGTCCTCTCATACGGAGCTCCTCAGAATCCTCCCCAGACTTCTGGTCTCCTGAACTCACAACAAAGTTCTTTCACCACAGTGTCTCAGCTATACTGCTTTGACTATTGAGGTGTTCATTAACCCAAAAAGTCCTCCTTCTGTATGAGTTGTTGCTTCCAGGCTGGTGCTCTCATCACGTCTTTGTCTGACTCCTTCGAGTTCAGAGGTACCTCCTCAGTGCACCGGTATTCAGAGACTCAACACTCTGTCACGCCCTCATGGCATGAAGCCTCAAAGACCTCTCAAACCTGAAATCACACACTCCCTGCAAATGCATGATAACAACATATAATTATAGCATATAATGAACACATACACAAACATGCATATAATGACAACAAATGCAGGAAAAACTGCTCTGTATTAATAATGGCAAATGCCTGTATATTTTACAAGGTGTTCCCGAGCTCTTCTTGGCTCTACATGCATTCTCATTTTCTACATAATGATATATCCCATCTTCTTTTTACCTGAGGGCTCTTAACGCTTCCCTCCAGGATTTACCTACTCTAATTAATTTACAATTAATTGTTGTCTAGTCTGCTATCCAGAACTAGATCTCAGCAGATCTAACATAAATGCCTATCTTATCTACAGCCTGCGCAAAGGCATGGCATTCATGGCTCACCAGCCTAAGTCATTAAATTACATTCATTACAATTCAAGAATGAGGATGCGCCTCCCTTCAGCTCCAAATAAGTGCACGCTGATGTGGCTGGCTCGCTGGCTGGCTGGCATGGAGAGATGCTCCTGCATCACATATCAAACTTAATCAAATTTGAAAAATATGTCCTAAAATAGATTTCAAATACTAGACCGGTGTCTCGGTGGTCTTGGCATACTTAGAGGGCCAAAATTAAATATGGACAATCAATTTACGCTTGATAAAATATGAATTTTGGATGAGCTCAATCTAGTCTGCATTTATTTAAGAGAAAACTTTATTAAAATAATATAATAAATGGATAAAGTTTTATTAAAAATTTCAAACACATAGCTTAATATATTAATAGACAAATTAAAGAATAATAAATTTAAACATTGTTTAAATTTATCCCATTTATTAAAAATCACCCAATTAATACTACTAACTATATCAAAATTAAGGAATTTTAATAAGGTTACAACATACCCCCCTTTCCTCTTCCCCTCTAGTGGACTCATATCCCCTTTCACACTCTCTACAACCAGCTTCAACCTTTATATAATTTTTGAAACAATATTTGCATATCTTGAGTATACCATGGAAATTCTAACACATCGTATACAAAATGTCATAATTAGTGCAATTCTATGCCTAATCATTCACTATTTGATCCTTGGAATTTAGCTCCATACTAGGAATCCATACAAGATATTTACCTCATTTACATAAGAGGTTGTTTTATATAAGATCAATGGTTTGAATCCCATCATTATAAATTCATGTTTATCATTTATACATAACTCAACCCAATACATCCAAAGGGTCAAAACCTAGATATTACATTCCCCTACCCCTTGCAATTTCACCATCATTAATGTAGCTTGATATTAGAAAAAAACTTGTATGCCTCTTTCATGGAATCCTCTAGCTCCCATGTAGCCTCATCAAAACCAAAGTGCTTCCACTTCATATTTAGCTCACACATGATCATTTCCAAAGAAACATTACATTCCTATAAAGGATGTGCAGTGGCTCTATTTGGAACTCTCTCTTTGGTTTAGAGCCCAATCAATCATGTTCTTAGGATCATGAATATATTTATTAAGAAAAAAAACATGGAAAACATTGTGGGATCTATTTTTAGCAGGCAACACAGACCTATATGCAACTATCCCTATCCTATATAGAATTTGAAATGCCATACAATATCTAGGTGCCACTTGTTATCACATGAACTTGTCAGAGTCTTGTGCGTTCGTGGTTTCTACCTAAGTCTGAATTTTTTTCCTATCTCTGTCCTTTTCGCAGACCCAATCTTAGGTTTTTCCCTTTCGGCTTGTAGTTTTTCTTTTGTTTTCTTCAATCGCTTGAATGACCTATTTTCCTTGTTATCTTACCTAAGAAGTCTCATCCCTAAGATTTTTTTTTTTCTCTAAGGTTGATCGCTTCCCTCTCTATCTATATCACTGACCCTCTCGCTTTCCCGAGTCCTCAGCCATTAGTCCAAGATTTATTTACGCAGGCCGCAGCCATAAGCACAAGTGCAAACTTAGAGCAGTCTGATATGGACTCAAATCAAGGGAGAGAGCAAGTTCAGTTTTCAGTGGAGGATATTTCACTCCAAGTTCAGATTTGTGGCCTGCATCCGATCGATATTATAAATTTGCTCGAAGTTTAGTGTCAGGGCAAAGGCCCGAGATCAAAGGTTGAGAAAATATTTAATTTGGGCCGTAGATCTCATTAGGAGAGATCGACGGTGAAAAGAAGTCGTGGGAATCGGTAGTTCAGAACATTGTAAAATTTGTTCGTAAAAGATCTGAACTCTCGAAACCCAAAATCGGAAGGAGCCAGCCGATTCATAGGGACGCGTGGCACCAAATCCAAGAAGTGGTGATTTCAAGAGTCATAATTTTCAGCATGCATCAAGGTGCAAGTTTTTGAAACACGAAGTCTCGAAGCACTCAAGGGATTGGGCCCAAAGTCATAGCCCAAGGTCATACAAAAAGTAGATCCAGGAGGAAAGGTTTGTGCCCATCACGTAGAGTCAGCCAAGGTAGAGTTCCAAGGAGGATCTAGTCATCGATTTGAGTCAGTTGTTTTCGTCAAAGAGAGCATCAGGAAGTTTGGAATCAAGTGGAGTGGAGACTCCCAAAAGATGAAATCCTGAAATGCCTTTGGATATGATCCCCAGTGCATAGCCTGAGGTCGCATGGAGGGATGAAGAGAAGTTGTGTCAAAGGCTGAAAGCACCCGTATTGGTCATATAAGAAGAGTTGCATGGCCTCGAGGTGCCTGGATTGACTTGAAGATGTCATGGGCACTGCCTAGAATGTTCATGGGTGTCAGAACTCATCTCGATCTTGATGAAAGTAGTTAATGGAAATGGGGGAGGTGGTTGAAACCTTGTTCCACCACATAACTGGAAAGCATGGAAGAGTTAACCGTGGAGGTAGACTGTCAGCCCAAAGTTCCCCTGTCAGGGGATTTTCCTGTAAAGCCCATATCGACCTGATCTCACGTCTGACAGAAGAATGCAGGTGCAGTATGATAGAAGAAGATGCAGATGCAAAGCTTTGATTATAGTGGTTGGATCACGGTCCTGATAGTGGTGAGTTGTTCTGAGTATAAATATCTATTTTTGATATTTTGTTATGGTTGATGGTTGAGCTAAGCTCCCACATTGTAAAGTTTTAATGAAGCCTCTGGCTCTCTAGTTATGTGTTGTAATCCGAGACTTATTGTTTAATGACAGTCAACTTCTTTTTCGTCTATTTTTCCTTTGATATTGAATGAATCGAGCATGGATGATCCAATCGAGTGTTGTGATTTTATTATGATTTATATTTGATTTTAGTCCAATTATAACTTCCTTCATTTTCTTGAAACTCTGAACCCAAGAGGATCTTGTTTTCTATGTTTTTCCCCTTTAGGCTGCTAGAAGACTGGATGTCCATAGTAGACCTCTTCATTCTCCTCAAGTTCTTCCTCCTACTCACCCTTACTACAAATTACTGACTGAAGTTGAATCAAAACCTCACCTTCCTGTGCATATCGGTCTAGTTTTATGAGTTAAAGCGACATCATCTTGAGCTTGCACCCATTCAACCCCCCTTAAATTTATTCATTGTGACATACAAATTGAAGGGTACTAGGCTTACCTCTCCTGTAATCAGAAGGTGACTTCTAGTACTAACATTTCTGGCATCATTTCCAGGGAACGAATTGAAGACTTTTCCTCGGGATAGAATGACAACAAGCTTCTGATTCTGAAAGTGCATTAGACATCATAACCATTAAAGATTGCAACTTGCACCTGGAAAATCCATTGATATGAATCCACTATTCCAGCTCTGGCTTCTAGAGACAGACACATGAGGTCTACTCTACAACTTCCTTTAGAAACACCTAAAGCTAACCCAGAGAAAATTATCAGAAAGGGAAAGGCCCTTTGAGAAGGTACTCCTACTACTGAACCATGTATTTCTGAGGATTTTCATTATCCTCCTATTGAAACTCCAATATCTGCTTCTCATTTTCCTATTATACCATATGTTGGAGTTTCCCGAAGTTTAAAGTTCGGAAGTGTTCTTGTTGATTTCTCCCCTCCTGGTCTTGGATTGGAGAGAGAAATATTTGTCACTCTTATTTCCCCTGAAGTTGTACCTTGGTTTAGACCCAGGACCTCAGAATATTTTCCCACCCTGGGCTCTATCACTCCTCCTCTTATTAAATTCGTTGCTTTTACAGAAAGGGAAACCTTTGTTCCCTCAGGCATTATAACATTTTCTCCAAGTCCTATGTTGTTTCTTTTTCCTCTACTAAGCTTAGTTCTAGTCTCCCATGTTTTAACCCCTTCCCCTCCTAGTTATCCTCCAGCTATGTTCCCCATGATGGGTGCCAATCCCCCTAGAAATAGAACGAATTACATAGTGACTACAAGATATTCCCCTTAATCTTACCTCATCTAATGAATGCTCTCCCTAATAGAGATTACCTAAAATACATGCCCAAATTCATAGGAGAAGAAGACATAATTGTTGAAGAACATCTTGTTTCCTTCTACAGTTATGCAAACAATCTAAATATTCAAAATGAGGATGTGTGGATGAGAGTTTTTTTCCAGAGCCATGATGGTGAGGCTAGGAATTGGTCTAGGGGATTGACCCCTGGATCTATTGCTAGGATTGAGTCTCTAGATGATGTTTTCTTGAGACAATGGGGGGATAAAAAGGACTTTATGTATTATATCATAGAGTTTGGGTCACTAAAGAGAAAAGAGGGAGAATCTGTCTCTGACTTCTCCAAAAGATTCAACAAAATGTACAATAAGATCCCTACTGAGATAAAGCCTACAGAATCCTCTGCCAAAATTACTTATGATAGTTCCTTTGACCCTAATTTTTTCCTCCTGTTAAGAGAGAGAAGAGATACTTCCTTGGCTCATATGCAAGATGAAACCCTGGAAGTAGAGTTCAACTTATTGGCAATTGACAAACTTAGGAATAAAGATGACAGAGACAAAGGAAGGGGGTGATATGAAGCCTCAACCTCTGGTTCCTCTTAATCCCACCCTCAAGTAGATGAATTGACCAAGATGGTAAAATCTCTGTCTGCAAAAATGGAAAAGATGAAATTCAAAGGGAAGCAAGTTTATAAGAGTGCCCAAAATGCTGATAACAGAGGTAATTTCAGAAGACCTAACAATACCCCTCATATACTTCCAAGAGAGCCTCAAAATAGAGATAGGGATGATCAGAACATACAAAACCCTCTCCAAAATAACCTCGTTGTTGATGAGGAAGGGGAGGAAGAAGAGCTTGATCCTGAAATCCATTGTCTTGGAGACACCTCCCCATTTCCCCATTTAACCCAATCTGTATACAAGGGGAGAAGACCAATAGTAGTCCCAATAAATATAACCTCAGGTCTAAGAATAAATAAGGGAAGTCTCACATGCCCGATTATCCTACCATAGCAGAGAAGCCTGCTAAAAATGTAGCAGGCAGCAACAAAGAAAATAAAACACAGAACCCCTCACCAATGGCCAAAGGTCCTATCCCGGAAGTGAGAGAAGTTTTGAAACCCCCTTCCCCTTTTAAATTTGAGCATGAAATTCAAAATATTAGGATCACTGTACCCCTTTCATAACTAATCAAACATGAAAATTTTAAAAAAATCGTCTCTAAGTTGTTGTAGTTCAAGCCTTCATCTTATCCCTCAAACTCAGTAAATCTCCAAGACGAAAAGTCAACAGTCATATTAGGTCCTCTGATAGAATATAGAGATGATTCATCCCTGCCCTTCTATGCATCTATGAACATACATGATAACGTGCTACATAATTTTTTGGCGGACTCAGGGGCATATCATAATCTCATGCCCAAAACTGTCATGGAAGAACTTGGACTAGAAATCACAAAGACTTATCATGATTTGTATTATTTTGATTCAAGGAAAGTGCAATGTCTTGGGGTCATCAAAGATCTGTTTGTGACCTTGTTTCAGTTGCCCATGAAGAGTGTGGTCATGGATATAGTAGTGGTTTATGTTCCCCTCAAGTTTGGCATGCTCTTGTCAAGATATTTGATAAAAATACTTGGGGGAACATTGCAAATGGACCTCACATATGCCACCATCCCTGTGTTTTTGGGGGAGCATAGAAGACTATACATAGAAGCTCAGTTTTCCTACATTATTAGCGATGAAGAAAAAACCACCAACCATCCTATTTTTTCACTTGATACTTATTTGGGATCCATCTTATTGTAGCTCACTGATGCCCCTGAGCCCCCTCTTGAAATAAAAAAGAAGTCTTGTACTCTCTGTGAAGAATCTCCTATGATTACCTCTATATGTAAAATCTTCTTTGATGGAGCCTCTTTTATAGAAGGTTTTGGTGTTGGAGTGGTTCTTGTTTCACCTGTTCAAGAAATTATATCTCTATCCTACAAGTTAGAATTTGAAACTACCAATAATGTGGCAGAATATGAAGCTCTTGTTTTGGGTTTCAGGGCTGCAAAAGACATGGGGATTGGAGAGATATCAGTGTTTGGGGATGTTGAGTTAATTTTCCATCAGATCAAAAATATTTATCAAGCCAAGCACCCTCGGCTCAGAAGTTATATAAATGAAGTGTGGGATATAATTAACATTTTTTTCTTAGATTTCAACATTTCATTTGTTCCAAGAGAAGAAAATGCCATGGCCGATTCTCTAGCTATTTCAGCAAGCAATTTCAGAGTCCCTCTGCCACCTAAACTCAGGTATGATGTAGAAGTGAAATATAGACCCTCTATACCTGACAATGTCAAGCATTGGAAAGTGTTTGAGGATGATCTTGAAATAAAAAGATTCCTGGAGAATGTTAATGAGTTTCCTTCATTACACATTGATCAGGATCCTTACTCTGAAATAAATCCTCATGCTGATGTTTGTCTGAACAAGATTGTTAATCATCATATTGTTCAGCTTCCCAACAATCATATCCCAAAGGGACTAGTTCCTTTTGAAATACTATTTGACATAAATGATGTGCCAGTAAAGGTTAAACTTTCAAATAAGGATAATGATGTAGCTGAGTGCAATATTGGTACAGAGAAGGATACAAAATTTGTCAAGTTGTCAAGAAGCTTGTCGAGGGAGCAAAGGGCCGNAATTCAATAATGTGTTTTCCTAGACCTATGAATACCTCATAACATATGACACAAGTTTCATTGAGCATAAGATCCCACTGAAAGAGGAGGCCAAAGCATTTAGGCAGAAATTAAGACAAATATATCTTATGTTGTTTCCTATTATGGAGAGGGAATTAAAGAAGATGCTAGATGCCCAAATTATTGTCCCTTTGAGATATTCTTAATGGGCAGCTAACCTAGTCCCAACAAGAAAGAAGAATGGAGAAATCAAACTATGCGTCGATTTCAGGAACCTGAACAAAATCTCTAGGAAGGACAATTACCCATTGCCAAAAATGGAACACATATTGCAGAGAGTGAAAGGTGCATCCAGGGTTTCCATGATTGATGGATTTTCTAGCTACAATTAGATCTTTGTCCTACCTGAAGATAGAAAAAAGACAACCTTCACCACTCCTTAGGGCACATTCATGTATGCAAAATTTCCCTTCATATTGATGAACGTAGGAGCAACTTTTCAACTAGCCATGGACATCGCCTTGATTGGAGAAAAGGAAAAAATTGTATTCATCTATATGAACAACATTACAATATTCTCCAAATATTATAAAGAGTATTGTTATCATCTGATAAGGGTCTTCTTGAAATGCATAAGGTTTGGTCTCTCCTTAAATGCCAAAAAGTCTTTATTTTCCACGCAAGAGGGAAAATTGTTGGGACACATAGTATCAACTGGGGGGGTCAGTATTGATTCAAGAAGAGTAGAAGCTATTCAAACCTTTTGACTTCCCAGATTCAAGAAGGAACTTCAATCCTTCCAAGGAAAAATTAATTTTATGAGAAGTTTTTTTTCAAATTTTGTTGAATTGGTAAAGCATATCATGACCATGCTTAGGAATGGGAATGAAGTAAAATGGATTGTTGAGTCCAAATATTCCTTCAACCAAATCAAGAAGGCATTGACTGAGGCACCTATGCTAATCAGTCTTGATTATTCCAAGGATTTTCTAATTTTTTCCTTTGCTTCATTTGATACAGTGGCAGTTGTTTTATTGCAGAAGAATTCCAAAGGGCTGGAGCAACCCATTTTCTTTTTTAGCAGAGCATTGAGAGACACAGAGATCAAATGTGACATCATGGATAAATAGGCCTATTCCTTGGTGAAATATCTCAAATATTTCAGAGTCTATGTTCTGCATTCAAATATCATTGCATATGTTCCTTCAGCCTTTATGAAGGACATTCTCATTCAACCTAACATAGACAGAAGAAGGAGCAAGTGGATTTCCAAAATCGTCGAATTTGATTTGGAAATAAAGCCCACCAAACTAGTTAATGGCCAAGGTTTAGCCAAGTTGTTGGCTGAATCTAATTGCAAATCTTTGGGGGTTAATTTCATCAATACTTGCTCAGAAAATCAACAAGTTAGTTGTCTGATAAAAGTTCTCAGGGCAGCCCTCTGTTGGAAAAATGTACTTGGTACAAAGACATTATATATTTTCTACAAGAGTTGCGACCCCCGGATGGTATGGGAAAAAGAAAGGAAAGGTATTTAAAGATCAAATAAATTAAATATTTCCTTATTGATCAAGTCTTGTATTGGAAATACCCTCTAGGAGTGGTTCTGAGATGTTTAGACCCACAGGAAGCCCAAAATATTATGTTTGATTTTCATGATAGCTTATGTGGGGGACATCATTTATGGAGAACCATAGCCTATAATATTCTCAGGGCTGGGTATTTCTAGCCTACTCTATTCACCGATGTCTGTGCAATTATCAGGGCTTGTATCAAATATCAGAAATTCTCTAGAAAGAAGTAGCTCAAGTCTTTGCCATTAAATCTTGTGGTGGCTTCAGGACCTTTTCAACAGTGGGGTCTGGAATTCATTGGGGAAATTCATCCTACTTCAAGTGGTCAGCACAAATGGATATTAACCACCACATATTACTTTACCAAATGGATAGAAGATATTCCCACAAGGAGTGCTTCTCACAAGGTAATCATTGGTTTTCTTGAGGATATTATGGAAAGGTTTGGTTGTCCAAATAGAATCATCACTGATAATGCTGCATATTTTAAAGATGAACCATTGATCAAGTTTTGTGAGAAGTTCAAAATTTCATTGATTCACTCTACCCCCTATTACCCCCAAGGGAATGGCCTAGTAGAGTCCTCTAACAAAAGCTTGATAAAGATCATCAAAAGACTGCTAGAGGACAACAAGAAAGCATGGTATTCAAAGCTCAAATTTTCTATGTGGGCTCATAGAGTGACAAAAAGAGGTCTCTTGGTGTCTCTCATTTTCATCTTCATTCTCCTCAAGTTCTTCCTCCTACTCACCCTTAATACAACTTACTAACTGAAGTTGAATCAAGACCTCACCTGTTTGTGCATACCGGTCCAATTTTCTGAGTTAAAGCAATATCATCTTGAGCCTACACCCATTCGGCCCCCCTTAAATTTATTCATTGTGGCATACAAACTGATGGGTATTAGGCTTACCTCCCCTCCAATTAGGAGGTGACTTCTAGTGCTAACACCACCTTGGCACAAACTTACAATATTCAAGGAAATCTTCCTTGACTCCATTATAAGGTGAATAGGATCCCTAACTTTGAATTTTTTCTGCACCCTAGTATTATCTGCATTATTTTTATGTGTGTCTTGTGTTTCCTTAAAATTTTGTTTGATCCTAAATTTACTACAAGGAAGATATGCGTTGAGATGAGCTCTGGCTCGCGCTCAAGGTCATCACAGCGTGAAGAGACAAGCGGCCTTCAACCATGGACGTTGGAGGGGGTGCCTCTCCTCCACCCCCCTTTCCAGAACTCAAAGAATTTAGGAAAATGGTTGCAGGAGCCTCCAAAAGACCACTATCTGCAACACAGCAGAAGTTTGTCAAGAAGCTGGACAACATCCCAACCGTGGAACTGCCAATAGAGGAAACGAGCATATCGGTAGTCAATCTCGTAGATAGAGGTCTCATTGGGAAGTTTACCGGGCTCTGGCCCTCTCCCAAATCCGTTGAAGCCTAGGTGTAGAGGAAATGGACATCGCTTATCTCAGAAGGAATCAAGAGCCACTTCGTAGGGAAACGATACTTTGTATTTGTATTCGAAAGCTCCGAGGACAAAAATCTCATATTCAGAAATGGGCCATACTTCATGGGGCCCCAGGGATTATATTTGAACAAATGGACCCCTGACTTCGATCCAGCCCAAGATGTACCATCTGCCATTCCAGTTTGGGTCTTCTTACCTCATCTCCCTTTACATTGCTGGAATCAAAAATCACTAGATGCAATTGGAAATAAGCTTGGAAGGTACATAGACCAAGCAGTGCGAAAAGAGCAGTACTCATGCGCCCAGATATATGTGGAGGTTGATATGGAAGTAGGGTTACCAGAGGCAATCAAACTAACTGCTACATATTGGACGCGTGTTCAGGATCTAGACTATGAGCAGTTACCCTTCAAATGCTAGCATTGCCACGACAACAGTCATTTCGCAAGACATTACAAAAAAAAAGAACGCAGAAGAGAGGGAGAATGTGAAAGGAGATCAATGGACCATAGTGCAGAAAACAAGGACAACAAAACCTAGAAGTAGAGGAACAACAAAGGAAAACAACTTCGGGCCATTGGGGCAAGAGAAAAAAGACGGGATCTCCAATTTCATGTTGAAATTAGGACTGCAAAATGCAGAGTTCAACAAGGCCATCGAAGACTCAGAAGCAAAATTGGATAGATGAGAACAATTAAAACCATCCCCAAATGGAAAAGGCATAGAGGGACAAGGGAAAACAACCAGAACCCTGGAACTAGCCCTCTCCCCCTCATACGCCGACATAGCCAGAAAGAAAGTATCAGATTCACCAAGTTCCTTGGAGGATGAGATCCTACAAAGGCCAACCAAAAGAGCAGGAATAAAGTCCCGCAGAGAAGCAAGGGAGGAAGAAGCAGAAAGACAAAATACCCAAGGAAGTCAACCTACTATAGAAATGTCAATTGGTAGAAATACAAGGGCAAGGCCCCCAAAAGGAGGAGGCCCAACCACCCTAAACAGTAAGTAATGAGAATCGTCTCTTGGAACTGTAGAGGTTTGGGGAATCCATAAAAAATTGAAGCGGTCAAGGATCTAATGAAAGTGGAACCAACAGACATTCTCATGCTCCAAGAGACAAAAATTGAAGGGGAAGCCCTTCTAGAGATCATAAAAAATAAATGGCAGAAGAACACAGGAAAATCAATAAGTGCAAGGGGATCCTCTGGAGGAATAGCAACCCTCCGGAAAGAAGATCAGTTCAGAATCGTCAATTCTTACAATACCCAACACTGGAGTAAGTTAACCTTCGCATTATTCAATTTATATGTACCGATATTGTATTCTGAAAAGAAAGACTATTGGAAAATTTTAAATGAGTTCCTAGAGCTGAACTCCCCAAACTATGTAATCATTGTTGGAGAACTTAACCTAGTGATGAATGAAAAATAAAAGAGAGGAGGTAGGAACAACAAGGAACAAATGATCTATGAAGTCGAGGACATGATACAACAATGGGACCTAATGGATTTTAAACTGAGAAAAGGGATTTATACCTGGACCAATAATAGGAGAGGGGAATATCACATATCCGCCAGATTAAACAAGTTCTTGGTTCAAATCTCTATGTTTTCAGAAAGGAAGCTTATCTCCACAGCCATTCTCCCCAATCTTACATCGGACCATAAACCTATCTTGCTTTTACTAGAGGAGGAAGAGAAATTGGGGCCAATCCCCTTTAGATTCAGTCCACTATGGAAAAAAAAGAGTGGATTTGTAGAGACGGTACGCTTGGCATGGTCCACCTCAGACATGGTCTCTCCCAACTATGTATGGGAACAAAAATAAAAGATGACAAAAAAGGCCCTCAAGGAATGGAGCAAACTTCCAACAAACTCTCTTAATACCCAAAGAAAAGAGTCAGTGCAGCAACTGGAAAATCTGCAGAGTGAAATGGAGACAATAGATATAACTAAAATAGAATTGGAAAAGGAGCAAGCAACCCAATGCAATACATTCCGCTCCTTCAGAAACGAAGAAGAATATTGGAGATTAAAGTCTCGTAGTCTATGGATGAATTCTGGAGATAGAAATACATCATACTTCCACCAACAATGTAGAGATCGACTCTCCAAGAATCATATCACAGAGATCACAACCAATGACAAGAGGCTCTGCAAAGGAACATATCAAATGAAAGTTGTTGCCACCTCACACTTCCACCAACGTTTTAGCAAAGAGAACGATGACAATGAAGAAGGCAATAAAGAATTTCTCAAGAACATTCCAACACTTGTCACTAAAGAGGACAACACAGCCTTATTGAAGCCAACCAATGAAGAAGAAATTAGCAAAATCATCTAGTCCATGGACCCTGACAAAGCCCCAGGGCCAGATGGGTTCACCATTCATTTTTACAGGATATGTTGGGATATCATCAAACCAGATCTTACAAGAATGATAAAGGGATTCCTACAGAAAGCAAAATTAGGTGGCAGCACCAACTCAACCTTCCTTGCATTAATCCTCAAAGAAACAAATCTTGTCTCCTTTGATAGGTTCAGGCCTATCTCCCTTTGTAATGCCTCTTACAAGATAATTGCAAAGCTCCTTGCAAATAGAAAAAAGCCTTTGTTGGGCAAACTCATCTCAGACTCGCAAGGAGGCTTCATCAAAGAGAGACACATTTTGGACAATGTAATCCAAGTTCAAGAAGCTATGCATTCTAGTAACCTCAAAAAAGAGAAAGGCATGCTGATCAAATTAGACATGGCCAACGCCTTCAATAGAGTAAACCTGCCCTTCCTTTATCAAGTTCTCCTCTCCTTCGGATTTGAGCAAGATTTCATCAATTTGATTAAAGCTTGCACCAATAGCCCTTGGATAGGCCCTTTGGTTAATGGGAGGCCAGTTGAATTTTTCAAAACCTCGAGAGGGTTGAGGCAGGTCTTCCCCCTCTCTCCATCTCTATACATCTGAATGGAAGACTCACTCAGCAGAAAACTGGAGCAAGATAGGATAGCAGGAGATTCCCCAGGATTGAGAATAACGAAGGATCTTAAACCTCTTAATCACGCTCTGTTTGTGGAGGATTCCCTCATGCTGGGAGGAGCTTCAAAAAGAATAGCCTCTTTTTTTAAGGACACTCTTCAAGCTTATTGCAAAGTATCTGGAGCACTGATAAGTGAAAGGAAAAGCATTATCTATAGCTGGAATACAGAAGAGGAAGAAACTCAGAAAATAGCTTGCAATCTGGGGTTCAACGAACATTCAAAATGGGATAAGAACAACTATCTCGGGCTTCCATTAACATTGGGCACAAATAAATTCAATCTGTGGGAAGGAGTGATAACCAAAATCAAGGGAAAAATCAATGCATGGGGAGGTCAATGGCTAACTCATGGAGGCAAACTAATCCTGATAAAATATGTTCTCTCCTCAATGTCGATCTACCAAGCGTCCTATCTCATGGCACCAAAATCAATTTTAGGACAAATCAATAAAATCATGAGAGACTTTTTGTGGCATGGTGGAAAAGGGAATCAACGAAAGTTTCATTTGGTCAAATGGGAGATAGAAAAAATAAATCTGAGAGAAGGCGGCCTTCAAATTCAGGATCCAAATCTCGCCAACACAACATTAGGTTGTAAGTTATTATGGAAACTTCACAATGAACCCAATCACCCTATTAGCAAAATTCTCAGGCACAAATATATACCGTATGCAAAAATCCAAAATTTGAAGGACATCGACAACAGGAGGAGTACATTGCTATGGTAGCTCTGTATCAAAGGAATCTAGTTCTTCACGTAGCATCTGTATTGTATCCCAGGAAATGACAAGCGGGTAAAATTGTGGGAAGATAGGATAATGGGGAAATCACCCTTAGCATTAAATGTCAACCTGTCTGAAATCCGTGAGTTCCTAGAACACAGAGGAATGAAGATCATCTATGACATTTCGAAATGGGACGACGATGGGTTTTGGATAGAATAGAACCTCATCACTGTACCAGATCACCTCCTTCAACAAACAACAACGCTCATAGAGGAGCTACGCGATGGAACTCTAGTGCACAAGTTAGAAGATGACAAATGGGTTTGGGGTCCTTTAGGCGCGTACTCCTCAGCCAAAGGCTACGAATTTATACAACCACAGTGAGACAAAACCCTCCCTACAATATTTTGGATGGAGGTATGGGATACAATGGTGCTACCCAAAGTAAACTTCTTCTTCTCGACGCTAATGCATAAAAAAATCCTGACTGGCGAGAATTTAATAAAAAGAAATATCGTTGGTCTGCATAGATGCACTTTATGTAAAGAAGCTACAAAAACCATGGATCACCTTTTTGTAGATTGTCTGTTTGCAAATAAAGTCTAGACCCTCAGACTCCATGGTCTCACGATCGTTGCCCCACTAAAATATCAGTAGTAGAAATCTTCTCCACCTGGAAAGATCGTTATCCTTCGCTCTCCTTCAACTCCTTATGGGCCAAATTCTGAATCACCATTCCCAAACTCGTGTGCTAGAAGCTCTGGCTTGCTAGAAACGAGCAAACTTTCAACAACACAGCCTGGACTCCCAACATGGTAGCAACAAAAGCAAAAGGCCTTCTCCTAGAAACATTAAATTATCAAAACCCCAAAGGCGACTCTTCATTGCAGCAGGAGGAAAATATTTGGCTTGGTACCTTTGTGTTTACTCAATGGATCCATGCACTGGAAAACCCCATCCCAACCCTAAGTGGAGGCTAAGAGACAAGGATGAAACATTCCAGAGCTGGTGGTGGAAGCAAGGAATAACTACATCCTTCTTTGATGGAGCCTCCAAGGGAAATCCTGGGATAGCGGGAGATGGAGGACTTATTTACTCTTTTGACAGGAGAACTAAAGAAACTTCTAGCTGGGGATTAGGACAGTGAACCAACAACCAAGCAGAAATTCTGAGTTTGATAAAATTCTGCCAAATAGACAAAGAAATAGGACACTAGGATCTACAAGAATTTGGTGATTCTGAAATCCTGATCAAAATGATACATTCAAAAGGTCATTTCAACGATGTTGGATTAAACAAGAACCTACAAAGGCTGCGATACATCCTACAATATTTCACCTCCTTCAAATGTTATCATATCCTCAAAGATTCAAACAAAGAAGCAAACAAACTTGCCAATAAAGATTGTCTCCTGGCCCAAGAAGATCTTAGCCTAAATGATGAAGATCCAGTAAAAATTTGTATCCCTTGATTAAGATAATAGCTAGATTTAGGAAAAGATAGAAGTCTTGTTCTAAAGGTGTAAGGCTGCGGCTAGTTGCAGTTCCCAATTAATAAAAATTTCATACCCGCTTTAGTTAATATATATATATATATATATATATTGATCCTAGAAACATATTGTTCCATCTATGGGATCATTTCCAACCCAAGTACAATTATGTTCATTGGATTATCACAAATTATTGGATTACTTCATCGTATGCCATATACATCCTGGAATTGGCTCATTTTTAGTGATGGTTAATGCCCATTGTTATATGAAAAGTCCACAATGTTGGAGTTACTTCACACAGACCTGGGATTTATTTTTCCAAGGTTTTTCCCTATTTATTAGTCATAATTAGTCATTATCCAGTCTTCTATATTTTAGGGGAGAATATTCCACCTAGAGAATATTCTCTTTTAGTTGACACTTCAGTTTGACTAGTTGACTTGAGTTTAGATGTTGCATTGGTTTTTTCATCATGCAACATTGGGATAATCACCATGATAATTATACCTTGCCCTGGTATCATCACCATACTGGCACATTACCCTTGATTCCTTTATTTAACTCCTCACTACTCTTTGTTCAGTCAGTTAACTAAAGACTAGTTGACTAGTTAACTCAACTAGGTGCCAGTTCACTCCCGTAACTGCCTGAGAGACTAGACTAGGTGGTAGTTCACTCCTGTAACTGCTAGTGTGTGTCCAGATCACTCTATACCACCACTATGGTCCATTTTTTCTCCTCCATTGCACACTCATTGAGTTATACAGAGTATAGCATGTGTAAATTATTCATTATTCATAACGGTTAATGAGAATTCTTTCATTCTTTCTCTCCTTCTTATTCTTTCTCAAATTCTCTCTGCAAATGTGTGTATTATTATTTATCTAGATATGTTCTATGCAGGTTCAACACATTTACATGGTATTAGAGATGATGGACTACTAAGAAAAATCTACACCAAAATGTTTTGCAGGTACAAAAGATTGAAGACAATAGAAATATGGAATTCCAAAAAGAATTCATTGTTACACCTTACAACTATTTTTCATGGAAGGATAAAATATCCATACATATATGAACCAAAGGTTTTTAAAAGTTAACCTTGAATACATATACAAAGCTGACATAAACCATAGGAAAATCCAAGTACTTAAATCGCATGGATGAGGCACTCAGAACAATTTGCAGTCTTATTTCTCCCGATCTCCTTTTTCATATATCTTCCTGTAAAACTCCTAATGAAGCTTAGAGCACCTTGGAAGGGATCTTTGGAAAATAGGATGAGATGAGAGGACACATTCTGGAGGTGTATTTTCTCACATTATATCCAAAAAGATTCAATAATATCCAATATTTCTTTACAAAATTCAAGGATTTACTATTGCAACTCAAAGCTTGCGGGGTTGATAAATTGAAGGAGGAGAAATAAATGGTTCTCACCATTCTCTCCAAGATTGGTCATGAATTCTCTGTATTCATATCCACATTCCATACAGTCATATTCTCCTATAGAGCCACCTGGAAGATGCCTTCTCTTGAGGACTTTATCAAATCCCTGACACGAGAGAAATCCAAGCTCATCAACATGGGCACAATCAAAGGCCCAAGGGCACATGCACTCACTGTGCATGATGGAATCCAAAAATATCATCCATCTTAAGATAAATATAAAAAAAAATCTTATGCACATCCTAATAAGGAAGGGTACACAAAACCCTTCACTAATGCCTCTGGATCCAAAGGGGGAAAGGGGAGAAATGCATGTACTTTCACAAAGGATTCCATTCGGAATTCGTATGCATGAAAAAAAAAATAGATCCGATGTCTCAAATAATTCATAAAAACAACCTTGGAGATCAAATCCCCGAGGGTTCCAACAAGAAGAAGAAGCCAAAAGATATGAATTCCAAGAAACACAATTCTAGCCATTCCTTTATTGCCATCAACTCCTCTCCCAATGCTTAGATCATTGATTAAAGAGAATCACATCACATGGATGCCTCAAAATAAGTATATTATTCTTTGGATGCATGCAAAGGTCCTCCCATTATGATGGGGGACAACTCTTCTGTTGAAGTCACTGGCAAAGGAAAGATTGAACTCACCAACGAAAGCTTTGAGAATGTGTTGCATGTTACCAAACTTTCTGTCAACCTTCTCTCCATGTATCATATAAGGAATTCCAGCACCAGAAATAAATTCATATTAACACCAAATTCCGTGGACATCTACAACATGAAAACCAACTCTGAGGTTTCTACCCGTGAGGTAAATCATCAGTCTAGATTGTATACATTTTCTAAATTCATTGAACTTGATTCTAATTCATTGTTGACTCATGTTGATGAAAGTAGTAGGATATGGAGAATTGAATTTCATATACATGCAACAACTTAGCAAGCACAGATTGGTTGATGGACTACTAGACATCCATTTTTCCAAGGGAGTGTGTGAGGGATGTGTTCTCGAAAAACACCCTCAAGAGAAATTCGACAAAGCAAAGTCTCAAATAGCTTCTGCACCTTTAGATGTGATTCATAGTGACCTTATGGGTCATTTTCCACATCCATCCATCAAAAAATAGAGGTTTTCTCTCATTTTTGTGGATGATTTCTCATGTTTTACATGGATCTACTTTCTAAGGAAAAAATATGAGGTCTTTCAACACCTCAAAGATTTCAAAGCCCTGGTTGAGACACAGTCCGAAAAGAAGATAAAATTCCTCCAGACTGATAATGGGGGATAGTACGTAAATAATGAGATCCATAACATTTTCCATGGGATAGGGATTCAGTTGCAACACACAGTTCCCTATACTTCGCAGCAAAATGGAGTTGCTAAGCAGGAAAATAGATCTCTAAAGGAGATGGCATCTTGCATGCTGCATGAAAAGTCACTACCACAAAGACTATAAGCCAAAGCACTTAATTGTGCAAAATACATCCAAAATATATCTCCCCATATATCTGTCAAGGATAATACCCCCTATGAGTCTTGGAGAGGCCTTAAACTGGAAGTGACCCACTTTCACATTTTTGGTTCACATGCATGGGCTCAGATTCCCTCTCAAAAGAGGAAGGCACTTGATCCACAAAGCACTGAGTGCATTTTTGTTGGATACCCCGATGGTGTGAAGGGATATAGGCTTATTGATATTTCCTTGAATCGGCTCATCATTGAGCGAAGTGTCCAATTAGAGGAAAGTGTCTCGCATGCACCTCAACAACCAGATGCAAACACCTTCATTCTTCCACCTGTCTAAGATGATGATGATGCAGGAGCATCTCTCCATGCAGCCAACAGCCACGTCAGCGCACACTCATTCAGGGCTGAAAGGGAGGCGCAACCTCATTTTGAATTTGAATTGAATGTAATTTAATGTGCTTAGGCTGTTGAGCCAGGAAAGCCATGCCTTTGCGCAGGCATTAGATAGGATCGGCCTTTATTGTAGATTGGCTGAGATCTAGGTCCGATTCTGGACTAGACAGCCCCATTCATTGTAATTCATTAGGGTAGGTGTACCTGGAGGGAAGCGCGGAGAGCACCTCAGGTAAAAGAGATAGGGATATCTCATTTTGTAAGAAGGAATGGTAGAGCATGTAGAGATGAGGAGAGCTCAGGAACACCTTGTAAAATATACAGACATTTGCCATTATTAATACAGAGCAGTTTTTCCTGCACCAGTCTGTCAATATATGCATGTATGTATGTGTGTGTTCATTATGTGCTGCAATTGTGTATTGTTATCATGTATGTGCAAGGAGTTGGTTTGATTTCAGGTTTGAGAGGTATTTGAGGGTTCATGCCATGAGGGCATGACAGAGTGTTGAGACTCTGAATCCCGGTGCACAGAGGATGCGCTTCTGAACTCAGGGGAGTCAGACAAAGACGTGATGAGAGCACAAGAATTGAAGTCAACAACTCAGACAGAAGGAGGACTTTGGGGTTGCTGAACACCTCAATAGTCAAGGCAGTGTAGCTGAAACACTGTTGTCGACAGAACCTTTGAGAAGTTCTGTAGGAACTCTACCAAGAGGGTATCGAGTGTGTGAGAGAAAGAACTCTGCTGTGAGTTCTTAAGCGAATACCAGAATCACTGAGGATTCTGAGAGGCTCTGCCAGGAGGGCATTGAGCAGGTGCACAAGGTGCATAGGAATCCAGAACCACTGAATGTTCTATGGGAGAAGAGACTCTGTCAGGAGGGCGTTGAGTAAATGTGTGGGCAAGCACAGGAGGAAGAACCCTTGGACTTCTAAAGAGAAAAAGCAGAGTCCACTGNCCTTGGACTTCTGAAGCGAAAAAGCAGAGTCCACTGAGGGACCTATACTAGGTTACTGAATACCCAAAAAGACTCAGCAAGGAGGTTGCTTGAGCAAGGAGCCAGGGAGGCATCTATATTCTCCATCTGAGGGAGAAGGAAGACAAAATCCCCCCAAGGGGTCTGAGTGTTTGTGGAAGCTCAGGACAGATAGCACTTTGAGCGCGAAGACTCTGCAGGGGTGCAGGAGCCAACGAATCCCATGAGGGTTCAAAGGACAGAAGATCAGGAAGGGCAACGCTTTTGCGCGTATCAGTGAGACTCAAGTTGAGGGTTCTCAAGGGGAGAAGAAACGCAAAGGTTCAAGCCTTTGGGAACGAAGAATTCTTCCAAGTCTGGGAAGAAAATACAAGTAAGCTCGAGGGAGCACAGTAACCGTTGGATCAGCGGAGAAAGCAGATCTGGACCGTTGAACAGCTACATCCAGGGAGCTCTGGAAGAAGCATACAGGAGAGGAGGACTGACAGCCGTCGGATCTCATAAGAGAAATCCCGCTGATCGTTGGATCATGGAGAAGCTGCGCGGGTATTAAACCGGAGGCGCAGGAGGAACCACGAGCTGTCGTGTATCGACATATCAGGCTTCGACGGTTCCCGGAGGCAAGAGTTCAACCTCTTTGAAATCGCAACCGGCGATTTCCCGAATCGATCTGAGCCGTCGATCATAGCGGGGACATGTGGCGCAGGATCCGGAGGAGTCAGGATTTGGGGTTTTGAGTTGCATGTGACTGCGCTCACAGAACTCGCGAGTTCCGATTTTCCGATTTCCGAAAGGAAGAACACCGAGGAGGTAGCTGTGGGTAGTGAACTCCTGAGAGGAGTTGAAGAGCATTGACTCTTCGGGCCTGTGTTTGAAGAAGGTCCTGGTGAGAGCAGGGGGGAACCATGAGGGTTGCCAATCTATTGCGTCAAGTGGTATCAGAGCCTGAAGTCTTGTCTGTATATTGCAGGTGAGAGAAGAGAAGGAGAAAGAGGAAGCACTCTGATACTCACGACTTGCGTCAGGTGGTATCAGAGCTGGAAATTCTTGCTTGTAGATTTCAGGCAGGAAGAAACAGAGGAGCGGAAGAAGACAGAGTTGCTGAGGACTCTGGGAGCACTCTGATACTCACGACTTGCGTCAGGTGGTATCAGAGCGGGATTTCATCTGTATATTGAAGATGAAGGAAGACAGGGTTGCTAAGAACTCTGTGGGGACTTGCTTGATGGAGGTAGCAGTCCGTAGACAGTCAGAGGGAGACTGTAGAAGGAAGCTGAGCACTCAGGATTACTGGAGTGACAGCAGAAGGTTTGTCGAGAGAACAGATAGACACAGCAAAATGGCTATTGAAGGCCATAGGAAGAAAAGAAAGGCAGAAAAGCTTGCAGAGGAAGCAGAAATGACTAGAAATCTCTATGAATTAAAAGTAGACATAGAGAAGATGGAACTGCAGATGCGGTAGGATAGGAGGAGAAGACGACTACGTGAATTGCCAATGAAGAAGGCAAAAGCGAAATGGC
>SNQJ01S0037915.1:31139-82258 GCA_010110895.2 Picea sitchensis
AACGCCGAGGAGGTAGCTGTGGGTAGTGAACTCCCGAGAGGAGTTGAAGAGCATTGACTCTTCGGGCCTGTGTTTGAAGAAGGTCCTGGTGAGAGCAGGGGGGAACCGTGAGGGTTGCCAATCTATTGCGTCAGATGAGCACGCACATGCTAACTCTTCTTCAGACGAGGGGTCTAATTCAGAGGACTCAGATGATTCAGATTTAGAGTCAATATAGTTGGATGCAAATTCAAAGAATCTAGATGTAGTTGTAGAGCCAGAGGAGAGGCCCAAGTGGGCACAGACTACCCTTCAGGATGAAAGGGATCTCATTGGTGATCCAGCCGATACTAGGAGGACTCGATATGATTTCGAGGAGCCTTCTGTTTCACTCACTTCCAATGAACCATTTCCCTCCAAGAATATTTTCTTGGTTTAGTCTTCATATCCACAGTCTTATGGCGAGGCTGCTAGAAATCCATTTTGGGAATCCACCATGTAGGAGGAGTACAACTCCCTCCTCAAGAACCAGACTTGGGATCTGCTTCCCCTTCCTTCTAGGAGAAAAATTTTCAGATGCATATGGGTCTATAGGACCAAGAGCATAGTGGATTGAAAGAATAGTAGATACAAATCCAGACTTGTTTCCAAAGGATTTTAGCAGGTTCATGGTATTGACTATGATGATACCTTCGCTCCAGTAGTGAAGATGGATTCCATACGATTGAAACTTTCCATTGCGACATCCAAGGGATGGGAAGTCCATCAAATGGATGTGAAGAATTCATTTCTTCACAGTCATCTCTCTAAGGAGATCTATATGGAGAAACCCTAGGGATTTATGCAGGACTCATCTTTGGTTTGTCGACTGAAGAAGTCCCTTTATGGCCTCAAGCAGGCTCTTAGGGCATGGTATGCCAAGATGGAATCCTACCTGTTGTCATAGAACATTTTAATTTGTAAATCAGACCTGAATGTCTACATGCTCAGGACGGTCGATTCACTTCTACTTTTAGTTCTATATGTTGATGATTCGTTGATCACTGGGTGCTCGACTTCAGCAATTTCTATAGTCAAAAGGATTCTACATGACAATTTTTTAATGATGGACATGGGTCCTCTACACTTCTTCCTTGGACTTGAGATCGATCAGGATGCATCAAGCATCAAACTATCTCAGGCCAAGTATGCACGAGATATCCTTGAGAGATTTCACATGAAAGACTACAAGTCTGCTCCGACTTCTTTCCTATCAGGAGTCAAACTTGAGGATGTTGGGGAGACTCCACTGGTTGACAACACATTGTACAAACAGCTAGTGGGGAACTTGTTGTATCTCACAGACTCTAGACCAGACCTCTCATATGTAGTTGGCACAGTTTCTAGGTTCATGCAAGATATGCATGAGCTACATTGGAAATCTGCAAAGCGTATCCTTCGATACGTATAGGGAACCATCACCTTTGGGATTCATTATGTAGAATAATCTACATTAGATCTCATCAGGTTTACTGATTCTAATTGGGTTGGTGATAGCACTGATCTCAAGTCCACATCTAGTTACTCACTCAGTCTTGGTTATGGGCCTATCTGTTGGTCAAGAAAGAAGCAAGCTTCCTTTTATCTATCTTTATCCAAGGCAAATTATAGAGGGGTAATTAACATAACCATTCAGGCTATGTGGCTACAACATTTTCTCACTGATTTGGGCATTCTGTTACATTGGTCGATCATCATATTGTGTGACAACTAGAGCACTCTAACATTCTACAGAGATCCATTTCAAAGGAAACGGACGAAGCACATCGAGATCCACATGCACTACATCTAGTACTTAGTACACAAGGGGATCATCAACTTATAGTTCTATCCTTCAGCAGAACAAACAACAGACATCCTCACCAAGACCTTCACTGAGTAGAAGTTCCATTCTCTATGAAGTCGTCTTGGAGTGAAGGGCATAGTTGCCTAGAAACTGTATCTCTTCTTTTTACATACATTGCACCTTGAGGGGGGGGTTTTCCATGAGGTTTTCCCTCTTTCCTCATTCTTTTGTATTTGGGTACCTAACATGGCCTCGTTACCGGGACCCATTCTTTATTTTCACCATAGTGATGTTCAAGAGGGGTGTTGGAGTTACTTCACACATACCTAGGATTTATTTTTCCTAAGGATTTTCCTTGTTTATTAGTCATAACTAGTCATTATCCAGTATCCTATATTTTAGGGGAGAATATTCCACATGGAGAATATTCTCTTTTAGTTGACACTTTAGTTTGACTAGTTGCGCTGAGTTTAGATGTTGCATTGGTTTTATCACCATGCAACATTGGTATCATCACCATGGTAGTTCAAAATTTCCTTGGCATCATCACCATACTGGTGCATTACCTTTGATTCCTTGAGTTAACTCCTCACTACTCTCTGTTCAGTCAGTTAGTTGAAGACTAGTTGACTAGTTAACTCAACTAGGTGGCAGTTCACTCTTGTAAATGCCTAAGAGACTAGACTAGGTGGAAGTTCACTGATGTAACTATTGGTGTGTGTCCATATCACTCTAGACCACCACTATGGTGCATTGGTTCTCCTCCACTGCACACTCATTGAGTTATACAGAGTATATAATGTGTAAATTATTCATTATTCATAACGGTTAATGTGAATTATTTCATTCTTTCTCTCATTCTTTCTCTCATTCTTCTTGTTTCTCAAATTCTCTCTGTAAATGTGTGTATTATTGTTTATCTAGATCTATTTTGTGCAGGTTCAACACATTTACACACAAGGTATAATTAATATTCCCACTTGGATGATTTATCCATCACATACATGAAAATCATGTCTTCAGCTGCTTGATTTACTCTTTCAATATGCCCATCTATTTGCAGATGGAAACCAACATTGAAACTTAGTTTGGTTCCCAAGCATTCAAAAATACTTTTCCAAAAATTCGAAGTGAACTTTGTATCACTATATGATTCAATTGTCATGGGAATCCATGCAACTTAAAAATTCCCTTAATGAATATTTTTGAAATCTTTGTTTCCTTATGAGTAGACTTTATGGGAATAAAATGATCTACCTTCATTAATTTATCAACTACAACCATGATAACATCATATTGCTTCATTTTTTGGGAAATATCATAATAAATTCGATCGTTATTACTTTACATTTCCATTTGGGAAGTGGAAAAGGTTGCAACAGATCTTCTAGGTGTTAATTTCCATCCTTGATCTACTAACATTTCAAGCATCTTGGAATTATTCAACAACGCCCCTTTTAATTCCAGACCAAAAGTATTTCTTCCTTGTTGAAGAAATAATGTTTTGGTATCTTGGATGACTAGAATATGGTATTTTATGGATTTCATCCATAATAATTGCCCCAACTTTGTCGAGTTGGTAATATACATTATATTTATGTAAATAAGAAGTCCATCACCACTTAGTTGATAGATTTCATAATTCCTCTTTATTTCCTCTTACCATGGTCCATATCTCACTTGAATATAATGTTCATCAATAAAAAGGGACTCTACCAATGTTTTCTTCAAAATATATTTACAAATGTTGGTCACTACCACATGAATTTTCTTGCGAAGTTCATTTACAACCTTGTTTTCCTTCCCTTTTATGTGTTTGATTTCAAAATCAAACTTATGGAGAAATTACAACCATGTTGTTTACCTAAAATTCAAGTTTGGTTGGTCAAATATATAGTTCAAGATAATATCATGTGTCATTAGCAAGAACAACCTACCCATCAAGAAATGTCACTAGATCTTCAATGTATGGACTACAACAACAAGTTTTAGGGCATGAGAAATATAATTTTTCTTAGTTTTTGACATGATAATTTAGTTTTCATGACTCGTAACACACCATATGGTTATATTGCATAAAAATTCCACCAAGTCCTTCCCTACATGCATCTATACACAAAACAAGGTCTTTCAATGGATCTACAATCTTCAATATAGGTGCACTAATGAAAATATTTTTCAACCATTGACAACTTTCCATGCATTATTGGGACCATTTGAACTTCTTTCGTTTCTTTTGAAAAGAATTTATTGGGTTTGTAATCTTTGAGAATCCATAAATGTATCTCCAATAATAACTAGCAAGACCTGTGAAGGATATCACATCAATAAAATTCTTTGCAAAGGGATAATTCACTATGGCCTCAATCTTTTTCTAATCCATACATACTCCTTGTATAACCATACAAATCAGAAAATCAAACCTTAGAAATATTCTGGAAATCTCCTCTGACCACAAATCTATTGCAGACCACCTATATGACCTACTAAGGTCACCTAATTTCATCCTATATAGACCTAATCCTACCTAGAATAACTTGTATGGATGTACGTGACTATTTGTACAACAACCCGCATGTGTACACCATTAGTCCCACAACAACCCACGTACATGCAAAAAATTGTATGGACACTTCTATGACTCACTCCACTCATACAAATTATTCCTTCTACTATTTCCTCTCTCTCCCACATGTGCGGTGTTCTTTTCCCTACCAAGAACAAAAGATAGATAGTCCTCAACCCTAGTCTAGATTTTCCACCCTAGCATAATTTCTCTTTGCTGAAATCGCGAATCCTCCTAGCACAAGTGAAAAATAACTTATGTTAGCTCCATCATGTATCCACACACTCTACATGATATGTCATGTCACAATGACCTCTCTCCTTTATACACAATCCTTAGTGGTCTTCATATAATTCCCTCCACAAGTCAACATCAAATTAGGATTTTCTTGTGGGTGTGAAGCCCCAACAAAATCCCACAAATCCCATCACCAAACACATGAACTCCCCATTCAAATCCAATGGGGTTTTCACCAAACCATAAGTTGTATGTGGTGCTCATGATGATTCCCACATTCCCAACACTTAGGGTCATGTGAGAATACTTGCCCGAATCTATAAAAATCAACACTCTCTCTTAGCGAGGAAGGTATTTTCACCACACTCCACAAGTGGGAATACCTCCATATTCTACAAACCCATCAACACTCCTTAGTGAGGGAGACATTTCATCCTCCATCATCACCTGGAAGTAGTTTTTTATCTCATACTATATCCACTAACACAATTGATTTCCAATTCATCTGATTGGTTTCTCCCTCTGTCACCAAAGAAAATCCTTCTCTCTAGTTCTCCCGACTGGTTGCAATCTCGATCACTGAAGAAAATCCTATTGTCTAACATGATCCCATCCTAGAAGACATCCTTCTCCTAGAATGATCCTGCCTCTAAACCTCCTATCTGGCCATGTCAACCCGTGATACCTACCTAGATGTCTTGTAAGATGTCTATCTCCTATCTAGACCTAAAGCTTGGCTCCCACTGAATTACTGAATATCCCTTTGAGATTCCTAAATCCATCTAAACTTAGACTCCCTTTGAATCCACATAGCCTCTGGAACTACCTACTCCCTATCCAATGTTCTCTACACATTCCTAGGAGGATACTCCTCCCCACTAGATCTTGAGAGTTGAATCCCTCTGAACTAATGCTCCCTCTGAGCCTATACCACTGGTGGAGACACCTTCTCTCTCAATACTTGTGATGTTGGTGGGGCCACTTGACTCACCATTGGTGAATCTACTTGATCCTCCTCATCTGTCTCTATGCTCTTATTGGTCACAACATTCATATGTTGGTCCTCTCCAAATCCAAGAACCATTACTTATTTGAAGCTAGATCCTATGGGCATAAAAAACACTTATCTAACTCAAAATAATATGTGGTACCCCTTTTTCTCAATCTATGAGACTGAGAGAACACTCCTAATTTTTGGCACCGATAACACATTTGACACCCTTATCACCTCTATTGACTCCAATCAGAAATACAATATCCTCATATTGCATGCTTGAATCCTGAGCCAAGCTCCACACACAAATATAAACTAGTCTCTGTGAAAGTTTCAAACAACTCTCTAGCACTTGTCATATGGAAATATTATTCACTATCCACCAACCAATTCCCCCTCCTGGAAATTGTACTTGAAAGGGAGGAGAACAACAAGATATCCCTTTGGAGCCTGTCCGCAACCTCATCAACTTCTATTGTTGATCCATGTTACCTTCTTCCCATTCCCCTCTGATGTGGACACTGTGAAGCAAAATGACCATATTCATGACACTTAAACCATTTGTATTATACCTAGATAACAACCAAGTCTCCTCCTGAATAAAATCATTATGTATCCTCTAAAACCCTGGAAACATCTCTTGTGAACATATCCCCTGCACAAAAGGTTTCAAAAACTTGGGAAGACCAACACAACATCTAATAACATATGTCCATCCTAGAACAACACTACATAGTATTGATCCTCAATGTATGAGGCTAAGAACACACTCCTAGAACCCATAGCACATTTTCCACTTGCGACACACCCCATGACTCCATCTGGAATACCACTGCTCCAGATCTCTGTACTACATGCCTAGTCCTCCTACCAAGCTCCTTGTACATACTTGAGTAAGACATTGTGAAACTCATGAAAAAGTTGTATTCCCCTGTCATTTTCCAGTGGCTCTCACTGTAAAAGAACCATGAAATCCTCCAAGGAAAGAATATTGCATCCCCAAGTCATGACCATCCAATATACTTCTCCCAAAGTCCATCATTCGAGTCACCAAAAACTATTTGTTCTACACATTCTTCCACTAATCATGTGTCCTTGTCGAACTAATCCCAACATGTGGATTGACACTTAGTCTAGTCCAATATAGAGCTCCGAAAATCATCTTTGCAGTGTTCTCATCCTCGTAGGTCAAATATGTATACAGTGTCATACCTCGACAATGTGCAACTCTCCATCCCAATGAAGACTCTATATCATCAACTTGTCAAGCATATCAAGCCATCGTTTTTGTACCAAATCACCTAAGTTTCACTCATTGTAAATCACAATGAAAATTCACCGAAATTCTATCTATAGGGTTCAAAATATTCCACACAACATATTTTTGTGATCTGGGCTCTCCGTCAATCCACCATAACTCCCAACCTCCCACACCACTGAGTTGTAATATCCCACAACTCCTCATCTGAATGGTCTGCTCCATGTCTCAAACTAGAGAACATATAACCTATTAACACCTACAACCATCATTGTATATCCCTCTTAGAGATAATGGCTTAGATCCCTTGTTGTTTTCACCTATGATCTTCCTGGAACAAGAACAAGAACAAGAACAATACTCATCCAATGTTGTACCCAAAAATGTGTCTCAAATATGATCCCCTTTTCTTCATATCCCAACCTCGGATACCATCTCAATTTTCATATGAAACTTTATGTAACTAATTCTTAGTTATGAAAATTGTTTCCTAGTGATATAACAATAAAACCCTAGATGTTATCACTGAACCCTTTTACATTGGAAATGATTGACTGAAAACATATGTAGCGAAAACACAAAGATCGGAGATGAATCATCAATACACATGAGACAAAATTTTAATTATGTAATATTTTTATCATCATAAATCCTGAGGGAAAACCAACCCTCCCAACCAATACAATATAACCAAAATCTAAGGACAACCTTGTCCTCCAAAGTCACCAAAATTGAGAACAATCTTGTTCTCCAATAACCATACAAATTAGAAAACGAAACCTCATAAACATTATGGAAATATCCTCTTCCCACAAATATATTGCAGACCACCTATATGACATGATGAGGTCACCTAACATCAGATTATATAGACCTAATTCTACCCATAAGAACTTGTATGGATGTACGTTATTGTTCCTAGAACAACCCACATACATATGTGATTGTTCCCATTGCAACCCACGTACATGTGAAAAACTATAGAGACACTTTGTATGACTCACTCCATTCATAAAAATCCTTCCTTATATAGTTTCCTCTCTCTCTAACATGTGTGGTTTTATTTTATCTATCAAGAAAAGAAGATAGAGAGACCTCAACACTAGGCCAGATTTTCCACCCTAGCATAATTTCCCTTTGTTGAAATCACTAATCCTCCTAGAAAAAGTGTAGACTCACTTATGCTAGCTCCATCATGTATCCACACACTCTACATGATATGTAATGTCATAATGACCTCTCTCCTTTATATAAAATCATTATGGGTCACCATAGAATCCCATCCACAAGTCAGCACGAAATTAGGCTTTCCTTGTGGGATTGAATCCCCAACACAAGCCCACAAAGCCCATTACCAAACCCATGAAGCCCCAACACCAGCTCAAAAATCTCATCGCCAAACCTATGAATCCCCCATTCAAATAGAAGGGGGCTTTCACCAAACCAAAAGTGTGATGTGGTGCCCATAATGATTCCTACATGCCCAACACCTAGGGTCATGTGAGGAACCAATGTGAAGCTACAAAAATAAAAAAACAGCATGATGTGGAAGCCACATGTTAGCTGACATGGTAGGGGTCACATGTACCAACATGGTGGCACATCATAGGTGTGATAGGTGGTGGAAGATGATGTGGAGCCACGATGGAAGGTTGCCTACCTGATCTGTGAAACCATGACTCCAGACCTGCAGAACTTTGATGGACGGAGGGGGAATGAAATGCACCGAAGGCCACCACCTCATCGAGAAGGAAACCAATTAGTTTCCATTTCATAAATCGCCTCTTTTTTAATGGTCAGTAGGTTGGGGGGCCCGAAATATGATTGTGATTGTTGATCACTGTCAACCCCCTCTAATCCTCCATCGTTGGATTAAAATGTCTTGCAAGTTCACAGGCACCAAGGAATAGGTGTTGGATGTGACCCACCCATTCCCATGACCTATAAATTGGTGCCACGTATGTATCATGAGGCTTTGGAGCCCAAAAAATTAGAAAATGTGTGCCATGAGATGAAGGATAAGGAAGAAGGATGCAGGCCAGGGTGGCTAGAGAACTGACATGGAACCACCTCAAGTTACCAAGTGGAATCAAGATGCCACGTCAACATCCCAATCAATAGAATTTAAATAAAAATTCTCAGAAAATAGTGGAATTTGACAGAAACATTTGGTGTTTTTTAGGTTAGTAACTTGCAGGCCAATTTTGAAGGCCTAAACAACATTTTTTGAATATCAAATTTGTGAAAAACTGTGTCCTTTCAAGAAATAAAGTTTAGGTTTCCAACAGGATAGAGCTCGAAGAGACCTTTCTAACAAGCTAAATTGTTCGTAAAACATAGCTTGTATGAGGGAGTTATAGGCCAAATGGTGCAAGGTAAAAATGAGGCCTAGTTGATTTCCATAGGCCATAACTTTCTACTCATGAGTCATATTTTGGCACATAAGTAGTATGTGGAAATATCTTTATCCATAGAAGACAACCATGGATTTAGATTCAAAATTTGATCACTTAAAAGTACACATGAGGACGTAGAAGGCACATGTAGCATCCTGTATTAAAAGAGGTAAATTAACCAAAACTTCAGTAGGTTATAGCTAGCATCTTGGAACCCGGATGAAGGTAAAAATTGGATAGGTTGTTCAAAATATAGTCATGAAGGAACCTAGTTGAGCTCCTGATGGGGATGTTGAGTAAGAGAGAGACAATCTACAATTCATGGAAAATCATGAGTAGTGGGTATGCATGGGACTCCAACCATGGAGGTATGGATAGATGGTTTTCATAGCAGGTGAAAGGTTTTGAACTTTGGTTAAATATGAATAGAGACACTCAAGGAAAGAGTTTTATTTCAAGGATGTCTCACAAGATGATCAAAATCCAGGAATGAATAATGTTGAGATAAAAATCTGGGTACAATCATGAAGGCTTGGGAATACAAGAAAATAAAATTTATGTGTAAAGGACTTCACTGCGATAAATCTACTTATGTTTATCAAAGTGCTCAGTGGAATCATGGTGCAAGAGAAAATAATTTATCATTTAAGTGGATGAAGTAGTGAAAACCCTCTCACTCAAAAGGATGTCAATGTAAAGATAAAGTAGTGCATTGTGGGAAGAATTGCTCTAAAAGGATTGATATGTCAAGATGTTAGTCTTTTGATAAAGAAAGACAGGGTGTATACATGGAGATAAGGTGCATCATATCCAAGGATTAGTTATGAAGTTTTGGAGTAATACCTCCATTATGGTGGTCAGAGTAGTGCAGTGGAAGCATGGTATGAATGTTAAAACTTTAGGGGTGAAGTAATGAATTTTAATGCATGCTAAAGAGTGCCAACATATGCATAAGTGATGCATTCTGTGCAGATTGGTTGTAGAAGTATGCAACCATACTTATAGGAGAGGAATTACATAAATCTAAGTGCATTCTATAATTGTATAAGTTCATAAGTAACTGGGGATAGTGAGAAAAGGTACCACTAGGTGGATACCAATATATTTAGAGTATTTTTCAGCACTCAAGGAATGATGATAGAAATGAAACGGATTGTTGAAGCATATAGAAAATGTAGGGTTCCTTCCAAAGGTCTTGAGTGCATTCCCAAAGTAGATTGAGATGACAAGACAAAAGAATTCAAGCATGGAGATGATAATATGAAGGGAAATCAATAAGGAACCATGAAGAAGAAAATGGTTCTATGCTTGGCATGGAAGGAAAATGAGACAAAGCCTGAGGAGGACCCATCTGAAGTGGGAAGGAGCCATTGGTTATATTCTATAAGGATGGAAGCACCAATGAAGTTTATGATAGTAGGTAAGGGAAATTTTAACTATTTCTAGATAATCTTTATGAAGCTGGAAAAGAATACCTTTGTGTAGAATTGAAGTATGTTGGAAATTGACTATGCAAGTCAAGTTTGATAAAAAATTGGATAAGGAAGGAGAAGTGAATGGTACATGCACCACAAGTGTTGAATTGTTCAGTCAAGAAAATTTGAATCAACTTGGACCAATAAAATAAATGGATGTTGAATATCCAAAGTTAGTAAGATAACATGGTTGGAAATTTAAATTTGGTCATGTATGATTTGGCTAGAAGTGGCTAGGGAAGCAAGAAAACATGGTCAATTATTCCATTAAGATAAGGATGGATGAGATGGACCAAGGAAATAGATTAATGTTGAATATTAATATTGGCATAGTATAGGGCAGGAAATGTAAAGTGACTAGGAGTGGTTTGGATGGAAAAGGGTGCTAAGGATAGTTAACAATAATGCATAATTATTTTTGTAAGAAAAAAAAAAGATATAGGAATCCAGTGAGACTTGAGGACAACCAAGAACAACAAAGAGAGTTGTAAAGGAAGAAACAGGTTGTTGCAATTTCTATAACAACAATTATGATATGGAATTTTGGACAACCATACATCTAGCAGATAAGCTAAAATTCCTATGCATTTATGATCATGTTAAGGATGCATTCTTAGTGCATATAGATATGAATTAGTGAATGTAGATTTGTTAAAATATATATAACATTTCGAAGACTAGTAGTAGTCTATTGTTATATATATGAATATAAAAGTTTTTAATGATGGTTATTGTGCCAGGAAAGATAAATTTATTGTACGGTTGCAAGTGTTAGTGATGATACTGTTAATAGTCATCCATATGAAGAAGATATCAGAAGGGTAAAATGTTGATAAGAGGTTGGTAAAAGAAGCATGTGAGATTCTACTAGTTACCAGCGAATCAGGTAGCATCAACAAATTCATTGATAGCTATGAAAGTATGAGTTTGATGTACTTATGTTGCATAATTGTTAAAGGGAATTTAGGTAAGAGTTTCCTTAGCCAAAGATTATTTTGTGAAGTGATATAATTATGTGTTTTGAATACATTCATTGGAATGACTTACCATTCAGTGTGGTAAATGATGAAGGTGTATGATATTTAGAAAATTCATTTAACTTTTGAATGCATACATATGACACAATAGAATGTCGTGATATGTTGATTACGAGTTAATAACCAAAGAAAATAAAGGGGTATGACCTTGTTATAGGAGTGAATGCCGGAAACTCTAACCATATTTTAATCCATTCCATGGTTGGTTATGGAAAGGCTATAGTTACACACAAGTATCCTATGGTATTTCACTTATAATTGATGATTTGAATGCAACCTTTTTTCTAACACTGAAGAGAACCACATAATTTTGTTTTTGGTGTAGTGTTTGGGTCAAAAAGGAAGGAATAAGTGGTTGAGAAAGCACGGGGAATTTTATGGATGATGTATCGAGGCATTCACCAAACCTTCCAATTTGCCTTGGTGGGATACATGATTTAGATAAAGAGCATTCTAAAAACCAATGCAAAGGTGCATTGAATAACATGTATGAATAGATCATGAAAGTGTGAAAGTGATAGATTTACACTCATGTATCCTAAGATAGAGTTGTGTATGCTTGAAGGAATTATAAAATGTCTTTTGGTGAATGCATGCATATACTATATTTCATAGAAATGATTATGCTAACAGCTGAAATGATGTAACTATTACTAACTTATGAAGTTGAGAACATTTGAGGGATTGTTAGACATTGCAAAAAAAGAGTTGCAGGTTAAAGTAGTCACATGAGGATGGACTACAGGAAATGTCTATTAGGGAAATAGGGTAATGAAAATAGTGATGGATAGAAGAAAAAAACAAGTTTGGTTTTATATAGTACATGTGCAAGGAATGATAATTTCATTCCAATTAATAAATGGATTAGTAGAAATTATTGAATTGTTAAGTGTAAACAATTTTGAGATCACAACAAAGTTACCAACTTAACAAGAACTCTCCAGAGTTCTCATTTTTTAAAGGCCACATTTTTTGCCCCTATTTCAAAAAATGGTGCTATCGTAACACCCTTCTTATTTTTGGATTTAAAATTGTGACTTAATTGAAACAATAACCTCGATTACCAGTACCATCATGAACAAATAACTTCAAAATAGCTTGTAAATCAAAAAATGGTATATTATTTGTTAATCAATTTATTTTATTTTTTAAATTTACATTAAAAACAAATAAATTGAAAAAGAAACTCCACAAATATGTTTATTTTTTTCTTTAAAGAAAAAAAACGCATTTTTCTATAAAAAAAAAAACAACTCATTTTAAAAAATGAAAAACTGTGTTATTTAATGAAAATACACATTTTTAAAATAAAAAACACAATTTTTTAATGAAAAAGACTTTTTTTATTAAAAAAAGCACAATTTTTTAAAGGTTTAAAATCAAATAAAAAAAAAAATTGAACCAAAACAATAACATATAACATTAACTAGCATACCCCCAAAGTGGGGGAAAGGAAAGGAACACCGAAAAAACAGAGTAACATATGCTTTTATGACCATCATATTTAGTGAGACAACAAATGATGAAACAAAGATAATATAAATAAGTGAATGGCGTAATAAATTTGTCCAAGTATATAGAAAAAAGAAAAGATGTTACACATTTACATTTTTTATTTCTAGATATCAGCTAAAGTTAGTTGTTACGTATATATTGAATCATAATTTGATATTTAACTGAAATAAAATAAAAGTTAAATTTATTATCATCACTAATTACTAGTAGATACAAAATCAGGTGATTGATATTAGTTAAAACTAATTTTACATTAATTGTTCATAAGGTAAACTATATGTATCTTCTGAAAATTGGAAAGACCTACATATTCTTTGCGTTATCCTCTAATTACATTGGCAAACACTAGACTAGTGCATACACATATAGGAAAATGATAAAAACAACAATTATATGTTCAATTGTACCATCTGTTTAAACATTGCATTTATATAATTATGCACAAAACATAGAAGAAGCTACAACTTTGTAACCTTCGATATGACATAAGAGGATTGTAGGGGTAAAGTAGTGATCAAGGATGCAAATTTTAACATAGGTAGTATTTTCTTTTTTAGACTAAACATTTTGTGTGAGGGAAAGTTCTATAATTTATTGGACTAATAAAATCATCTATGAAAAAATAATTTTTCTTACAGATGACATTTATATAGTACTTTAAAATTCTTAGAAATATTTAATATAATTACTAATGATTTAGTTTTGAGGATTAGCTAAATAGGTCATGAGCTATATGTGACATATTTCCTTCAAAATTGGAGAGATCATGGGTTTGATTTTCTTGAACGGATCAAACTATGTAATAAAAACCAATGGTTTGCCCCATTTACTAAAAGGATTTTCTATTGCCAATAATTTAGCAAGAAATTATTGGTAAATATAACCAAATAAACTTGACACACTCTTGATCAAGTTTGACTATGTCACTAGGAACAATTGGGGTTCAAACTCAATATGAGCATCGCAACAGAGTAAGTGTGCTTCAACTAAATGAAGGAAAACACATCAATCACCAAAGTTCTTGAATATCAATTACAATTTAGTACTAAAGATACCACCTTATAATGTACCTTGAGAGATAAAAGTACTTGATATAAGTAAGAGAAAGCACCATAATAACATAAAGTATTACATGCTTCACATTTAATATGAGATTTCTAAATATGTTTTTAATATATGATGTATAATTCATATAACATATATATTTGTATTCAAAAGATAAATTCTTAATTTAAGACTTATCTCTGATATAAATTCAAGTTTATAACGATGATGATTGTTATTGAGATCAATTTGATTTATCAAAACTTTAAAAAAATGCTAAAGAATTATTTGATTTTCTTTAAAAAAAATCATTGTTATACATGAACAGATTAGAAGTGAACTTTCATAATTTTTCATGATTTTGATATCTCAATTTTAAAACAATAAATGTATTATTATAAATATTCTATAAATAATGTATTTAAAATTATAGTTATAAAGTACATCAAAAATCAAAATCAAAATTTCCATGAAAAACGTTTCAACTTGTTTAACCAATTGGTCAATGTTTTGTGATAATATAAAATGATGACAATTTACTATCTGATAATTATTATTGATAGAAATTCATCTTACCAGATTGTATGTGGAGTTATAGGCATCCACATACTTAGGATTTGTATTTATACATGGCACAACTTGGATGTGATATATTGGAGTTGTAATAATACACGCACCACCTAAACACCTAAAATCTCGGATTCATTGTACCAAGTAACAATGAATATTGCTCCTTAACCAAACGCCTTTCAGTTCATATATAACATAAATATTGGCTACCATTACTACAATGTTCATTTTTTTATCTATAATTTCTTTATCTTGAGATTGAACTTCTTGGTATGTCATGAATCATTTTGCTCAAAACATAAGCCAATTATTAAGCCTAGTTAATAATTTTTAAAAATTAGGTCTAAATAGTTTCATTTTGGTGCATCTTGCATCATTGTATATGCATTCTCATCTTCCTCAAATCCTATAAAATTTCATAGCATTCATCTTTGTATTCAACTCGATCTCGAGTATTGGTGAAGTTTTATTGCTATTCTAGAAAGAAACATCATCTATTTGCAGGGAATTGATATTGATTTTGACACCCATGAGTTCCTTTTTATAACTTCTTCTCAATTTTCCATGTAAATATCATGCCTTATAGAGTCTTATTTTATAGGTAATCTTCAGGGCCTTGATATTTGTTAAATTTTACTCGAATCAAAGTTTCTACTATTATGTCATTGGATTTGTTATGTTGGGCTCACTCCTGTTGAATCTTATTAAAGTCAATTTTTTTTTCCTCTCCAGTAATACATGTATACATTGTAGACTCCATATGCATTGACTAGTACACAATATTGCAAAAGCTATGGAAAAAGGGAACACACTTATTATTGTTGAAATAATGTAACTGCGAAGAGCATTCTTATTATTATTTTGTTATTGGATTAAATCCCCATTGTGGATTAATCATATCATTATTATTATTATTGTTATTGGATTAATCCCCATTGAGGATTAATCATGTCGGTAATTGTGATTATTAATATAAGGACCAAATCCCTTTTGCGGATTGGTCATGAGGAAAATACAAAGTCTGAGAATAAGTTGGCCCCAAGCAGGTTATAATGAAAGGGCAATTAGTGCAAGGTGGGTTTACTCACCTAGTGTGAGAGGTCGGCCTTGCCGGATGGTGACTCTTCACATGTGCAGATTGATATAAATGGGCTAAGCCTCACTTGCTACACTTCCTTGCTCATTCTCTCTTACATGGGGCAAGTTACATTCCTAAGTTAAGGAGAGGAGAAGGGTGCATCTCTTGAGGAGGGAATTTACGTATTGGTTGAGTTATCTCTTGAACATTGTATAAGCTATTTGATAAGGAAGTTTTTGCTGAGTTTTCCTCCCTAGAGAGGGGTTTCCCGAGGGATAAATGTTGTGTCTCTTGTGAATTAATGTATTTCTGGTGAATCTTGTTCTTATTATGCTCTTATCTTATGAAATGCAAAGAACTATAATAATGGCATAAACATTAACATGGTATCCGAGCCAACATGAAGGAAGCCTGTCATAGGAAAAGCGTCAACTATTGCTCGTGCACCCCAAATTAGGGTTTGAAGAGTGAGGTATTTGGCTCTCTATCACTAGAAGGTTACCCTCCCCCAAGGATCAATTTTGCACCTAAACACCTTGCACCCAGGTGGCTAAGACCCTCTAGAAAGTTAAACCCTAGTTTCACAAATTACTAGAAGTACCAAAAAACCATAAAAAATAGGAAACTATAACTAGTACCAGAAGTACCAATTCAGATTTCCACAAGCTCAGTTTTAAGGGTAAAATTTGGATTTTCTCCGATCACGAGAAGAGACACGGGCTACTCACCTCAACCAAGAACACCTCCTAGTAAGATCAAATTTTTGAGTATTTTCAATTTTGGTCATTTTCCCAACTACAAGTCAAGATGTCTACAAACACCAAACTTGTTGACAAATTAGAAGGAGTGGAAAAATTATGTGCCTAGAATTATAGGATTGGTCTGATCCTTGGAGAGAATGATCTATCAAGATTTATCAAAGAAAGAGTGAAGACACGAAGATGCCATAAATGAAGCATCGGAAGGACTCAATTAGGGCTCGAGAGAATCTTTACTTGATTCAATCAAAGACCACCTGGTCCCGTATGTATCATCAAAAGAAACCACGAAGGAGATGTTACGATGCTCTAAGAAAAGAAAACTATATGAAGGAAAAGAACATCAATCGAAAGAAGAATCTTTCGAACTGAGTTGAAAGGAGAATACAGAGATCTGGAAAAGGAGAAATGATTCAGAGATATTTCTCAGAATCTGAAATAAAAGAGCGGTTAGCGATTGGAGACACCATCAGGTGACATAGTAAGTGTCTCCTATAGGAATAAAATGAGCACTCTTTGGTAACTTATCCACTTCTAATACAAGAATGGCATTGTGTCTATGAAATGTGAATGGCAAACCCACAACAAAATCCATGAGGGTGGCTACTTGGACATAGAACATCATGTGGTTGTAGGGTGATGGTGAAAACTTACTTGTTGACCTCTAGGAATTTGGCAGTAGAATGGACTATATCCAGCTTCATGCCTACCTAGAAGAAGGACTTCCTTATATCTGCGTACATCCTCTTCACACCCAGATGCACACAAAAAAGTGCTCTATAGGCTTCCTTCAATATTATGCTTAGAATACATAGGGGATGTACATCCTTCCCCAGATATCTCGTAATTATCTTATTCAAACTATATGTGGCACTTTGGATCTAAGCACTCCCTCTCTGGGGTTTAGAGTAACCTCTAAATACTTTAAATCATGGAGTTAAATCAACATTGTGCAGAGTTGCTTTTAAAATTATCAGGAAGGGGCATGATTATACTCAAGGCATTCACAACCACATTTTCCTTTCCCTTGATGTATGAAAATACCAAAATCGTATATATAAAATCCTCCATGCACTCACAGCATTCCAGATCCCTTTAGGTGAGATGTTTGACTTTGATGGTCATTTTGGAGAGCTCAAAGTTTGGCCCCTAAGATAACCTCCAAAGTTTTAGAGCTAGCATTACAAGCGCCAACTCTAAAATCTTGAGTCATGTATAACTCTTCATGTTTCTTCAACTTCCTTGATGCAAGCTATCACTCCTCCATCCTGCATTGTATGACCCCAACCCTTTCTTGAAGATAAATGCGGGAGGCTGTGAGTCCTTTTCCATGTCGACACTCAGCAGAATTGGTAGCACCTAGTTGAAAGTAACCTCTGCTCAATGAATGCACTATCATTCTTCTATCCATTCATACTTGACCTTATTTTCAAAGTGGTGATGGGACACTATTTTGGAGAATCCTTCCCACAAATATCAGATAATAACTCTTTAACCCCATGGAAGCTTCTCACCTCATCGACATTTTAGGCACTACTTCCTCCATAATATTTGCAGCACTACAGGTCCCTGGAGATTCCTTAGGAGTAATTGACTAAATGGTGGAATTTCTTTGGAAGGAAGGAACACTTTGACTTCTTCCCATACAATTTTTTTCTCCCTAAGGCGAGACAACACCACTTTCGTAAGTGTTCTCATGTTCTCTTATTCTTGGAATAGATGAGGATGTCATCTAGAACAACTTGTACAAATCAATCTAAGTACTTATGGAATATGTTGTTCATGAGGCTCATAAATACTACTAGCACATTGGTCATCTGAAGGTACTCTGAAAAACTTGTAATGTCAAACCAGGTTGAGAAGCTGGTTTGGGATATGTCGCCTTCTTGTCTTCTTGGTAATACCTACGATCTAGGAAATCAATCTTTGGGATACCATTTTCTCTTCTTATCTAGTCAAAGAGGTCATCTATTCATAGCATTGGGTACCTTTTTCTAACTGTAGCATGATTCAAGTCCACCACGCTAGTCTATACACAGTCATAGGATCCATCCTTCTTATTTACAAAAAAGAAATTCTTGAGAATTAGCCCCAGAAAGGTGAGATAAGGCCTTATTAGCTCTAAGTCAGTAACTCTTTCATTTGCATTGTAACTCACAAATTTCTAGCCTTTGTCATCGATCACAGTTATTGGAAATTGGTTATGCACCAGTTTTAGCTCAATAGTAAAATCAAGCTCCCTCTCGAGGGAGGTGAACCACAGTGGCAACTTCGTTAGAAAAAACATCATAAGTGTTGACAATGCAGTGTACTGATCCAATGAAGGTCTCTTCCTTTCATTCACTTCTTCCACTACATATAGTCGACACCTTGCCTCAAGCATGCGGCAACCCTCATAGTTGAGATAAGCGTAGTAAGAAACCTTTCTCTATGCACCACCGTATCTCCCAGCGGCCTTCAGCCGTCGTCTACAGCAGACACCCACTTTAGCGAAACAATCTACCAAAGGTCGATGAACTTCTAACCAATCCATTCAGTTAGGTCTCGCATACGAGGCCGATGGCGTGTATACCTTCAGCCTTGTAGTGCACACTTCTAGGTCTACTACACAATTATCAGCACTAGGTCCTACAGCTTGTTTTCCCCCCGAAGCCATCTCAACTTGTTTAAAGTCAGCATGCTCATAGGCTACCAACCTCGTTCTAATCTGGGATGGTGAAATGAAACTATGTAGCACCATAATCAAATGAAATATTAACATTGATAGCAGTTTGGCGGTACACGATGACTCCACCGCTGTGGATTGATGTTTGGCCTGGTGGTTGTTAACCGCTGTGTAAATTTGGTGGTTTCTACTTTCTCTCTTCCCATGGGGCCTTTCCTTCTCTATGCAGATCGTTGATTATTAACTCTAGAAGTCCACCTTTGTGAAGAGTCCTCACCTAGCAATTAACAGTTAGACATCGCCTTTGTTATGTATTTGTCCTACGAAACAAGTTCCTTCCATGGAACCCCACGCCCTACTAGTTGTTCACGAGATGGTCGTAATGTGGACACATGCAAATCGTTAGTGAAGATCTTGCCTCCACCATTAGAAATCATGCGGGTTACCTATCCTTGGTTAGACTCTGTTACCATATGGAGGTGGCCTTGTGCCCCCCTCCCCTAGAGTATCTACGGGTTCTTCCCCACACGAATCGAGGTGATGTAGAAAGATTAGATCTACGGTATCTCTAGTTAAGTTCATGTTCCTCCACATAGCATTTTCCATAACCCATCACAGAGATGGATTCCACATCGCACCATAACTCTTATCTTGGGTTCAATCCATAGGCTGGCCGCTCTTACTTTGTCATTGGTCATTATCCATATCTGAAACATATTTATTGATTCCATAAAATCGGTCGCATATTCTTCGGTTTCGTTTCCCTATACTAAGGCATGAAACTCCCCTACCTATTGTTCCTCGCAGTATGCTAGTAAATATTTCCTTGGACCCTCTCCTCAATTTCTCTCTCAAGATGTTGTGTGCGGGGTGAATTAGTTGCTTTCGGGTTTCCCCGCAGTTCAAGACGCTGTCTCTTAGCGAAAAGCATTATCTTCAACTTTGAGTTGGGCGCATAGTCCCCTAAGGCAAAAAACCTTGTCATGCAACTAAAACTTGTTTGTTAGCGTTCACTGGCATGATCCCTGGCAAACTCCGGAAGTTTTCTCTTCTGCAATTCTCGAGTGATATATTTAGGCGGAGGTCCTCCTCGTTATGATGTACGTATACCCGGCTCATGGTGGGGTTCTCACCTGGAGTCCCTCTTTTGGTTGTCACCCTTCAAAGTCTCATTTGCTTAATCGAGCCGCGATGTAGAGCGATTCGGAGGAAGTGGTGGTAGTGGCGTTAGGTATTGTGTCCCTGCGATAATCTCCCTGCCTCGGTCGCTGAGTCCTTACCATCCTGTATTCTTTAACCTTCATCAACCAAATTTGTCGGGGTGAGTTCAAGGGCGTTTCAAATTGGTGCTACTCAAACTAGAAGCGAGGTAAAGTATTAAGTTTTCTTTACTTGTCGCGTAAGCGGGCGTTACTCTCTTTAGTGGATTGGTTGGGTTAGGATTAAAGCGTCTAAGCTTGATTTCTTTCCTAAGAAAACTATTGACTCCACTCGGTGGCTTCACCGTATCGCCTTGCGCCATACTCGCCAGTTCCTCTAGCTTACTTTTCTAGTGTGTATGCCGCCTCCTTCTTGCTTGTCTTGGTCTAAGTCCTTTAAAATTTTGCTTACAACTAATTATCCTTCCGATTGCTTGGCTTTCGTGAGTTTTCCTTGGCGCGTTGTACATACGCGTTGAATTGTGTGTCTCGGTGGATGCAGTCACGAGTCTTGAGTTAATATAAGTGGTTTTCGGGCATTGGATCTTAGCGCTTGTGTGTTGTGGTGATGTATTGCTTCGACTTGTGGTTGTATGATGTAGTGAGCCTGAGGCGATGAATTGAAGCTTAGTGTTTGACTTTGTTTGGTGGAATGGAATGGAGGGACTTGGCATTTGGCTTGTTTAGTGAATTGTGTACATTTGTTCTGATGTGTGCACCCTTTGGGGCAGCAGAATCCTCCTCCACAGTGTCTTGAATTCCTGTGAAGATTGGGTGCTGGTCTTGGTTAACTCGTGTTGTATTGTAGGTTCTTAGCTCGACGTTTTAGTTTAAAACTAATTAATACCGTATGTGAGTTCCTCCACATAGCCTTATAAAACCCAAAAAAAATTATTTTAGGAATGTTATCGTACATTTTAATACTTCATAACCAACACGTAACCAATAACCAACATATATAAAATTTATTGAGGCCCGAACAAAATAATCTTACAAAAACCTTATAACACTTCCTTATTCCTTGCAAATACGCATAAAACAAATCGTAGAATTAAAATACATTCTGATGCTAAACTCACGCTTGTCTTGTTGTCCTCCCTGATGCTAAACTCCCGCTTGTCTTGTTGGCCTCCCTTCTATTGCCTTTCCCAGCTTGCTACTTGACCAAACCATGCTCAAGTACATTAACCTCCCGACCGGCTAGAATTGCTTTGTCCGAAACCTAGCTCAGGGATCTGAGGAATCCTATACCCCTGCCAAACCCCCGGTAACTTCGGTGCCCTGCCAATGGTTCACCCCCAAAAACCCGGTTGCTCGGACCGGTAATATCCCTGACATCCTCCTCCTCAATGCTTCCTCAAAGTGCTTTCTTCCCCAAACAAAAATCATCCTTTCCCATTGGACTCTTCGTCATATCTTCCCTTTCATTGACTCTCCTCCCCCTCAATAATTTCCTCATCCCTCCTTTATTATCTTATCCCTTCTTTATTATCTTATCCCCTTATTTAATATCTTATCCCATCCCCTTATTTAATGTTTCTTCCCCCCCCTCATACATAAGTCTTTGAATTAGATAAACTAAAAATTATTAACCCCTTTGTTCATTTACTCAATCAATTAATGGGTGAATTAATTAATTAATTAATTAATTAATTAATTAATCGATGTTAATGATGAGATGTGAACAAGTAATTAATAAACAATTAATTAATTAATATTATTAAGAAATAATTATTGTTTAACTAGCACATTAGGGCAGTCAGATTTTCAAATTAATTATAATTAATAATCCCTATGCATCTATTTAACGAGGTTTGTTACAGTGATGTTAGGAATCCCCCTTTCCCACCTCATGGCATGAGGAATTGGAAATGGAAGGGATGTCTCAATAAGCCCCTCTACCTTGTTTTTGTATAAAGGGAGGCGTCTGTATCTACCTTACCTTCAGCAATATATATTTTAAATTTTTTATTGAAATTTGATTTAATTTAAAATTAAAATTTCATATTTTACTTAATTGATGTTTTTTTAATAGAATTTGATGGATGATTTTTAAATTTTGTTAATTTGATGCATTTTTTTTAACTTTTGTAGAGTTTGATTTTTATTTTTTTTTTTGTGTGTGTTTTATTAATTTTGGCTTTTAAAAATATTTTCAATTTTATTTGAGTTTTATTAATTTTGGCTTTTAAAAATATTTTTCAATTTTTATTTGATATATATATGTGTGTGTGTGTGTGTTTATTTTTAATGTTTTATGTTATTGTTTTTATTCAAATTTTATTTAATTTTTGTTTTTTATTTGATTCTTAAACCTTTTAAAATAAATTGTGTTTTTTTCATTTAAAAAACTATATTTTTCATTTTAAAAATGTGCATTTTCATTTTCATTTTCATTCTTGGGGAAAGCTCACTTGATTTTAATGAAAATTCTAGCAGCAATTAGTGGAACTCTTCAAGTGCCAACTTTTAGTGGTGTGTTTGAAGGAAAAAAAAAATCTCAAAGTAAAACCCATCAAAAAAATAAGGTGCCTTAGTGTTCTGACCATTAATATGCTTTAGAAGTTGATGTAACATCGATGGTTATTGTTGTGAAGTTAGAACCCTCAAGAAAACACAAAATATACTATGATTTCTAGACATGATTTCTCATCCAAAGGTATTATGGGAATTTATGGCTCTTGAACCATAACTCTATGGATTTTTCCATCACTTACTACCTCGTATGCCTCCACACACGGTGTATGGATCATCCCATGGTGAAAATAATCCTTACAGAGGAAGTTGGGGACTGTGTTTCCTTCAACATGAGTTCAAGAATCCAACAAGGTCATGATTGAGATACTGGTCCAAGAATATAACTCACACATGGGTGAGTATGAGTGATTTAGTTGCAACATATAGGCATCTTGAGGTGCACACTATCATGTTGGGTTCCCACAGATTATTTGAATAGGAATCAATTGTCATTTACGACATTTTGATATTATAAACTCACTAGGGAAATGCAACAACCATAAATTCACATCTACTGATATATGAACGAGGGTGAAATGTATGGTATAGGTTATTCAAATGTTGGGATTATGATTATAATCCCCACATTCCACTCAAGAGATAATAGGAGAATGGAACAATGTGTATAACCCAATAAGTAGAGACCCTGCAACGACTCCAAGCATTAAGAAATTGCATTTAAAGTTTATATTTATTGGTGCTATAACTAGTGAGGAAATGCACCAACTACCATACAAATGAATGAGGGTGTTGTAGTTTCAACCAAGCTCAACATTAAACAACCATTACTTTCCATCAAAGACTCAACCAATGAATTACAGTGTTTCATGAGCGTATAATTTAATAGAAATGTGCACATTACCTTAGAATTAAAACAAGCAACATAGACTCAACATAGAAAAATGATTCATACAGGAATTTAAACACACCATAAAACACTGTTTTACCATGGAAACCTAAATGAGAAAACTAACTTTGAATGTGGATCATTCCTTGATTTTCAACAATCTCTAGTACAATGCATTCATGGCTTTCTATTCCTCTTCTTCTCTTGGCCAAAATACCCAGTGAAGGAGGAAATAGGGGGAGTTGGGGGGTAAAGGGAAGGCCAACATCCACACCCTTCATTTCCCATTCCTCGACCTTGTCTCCTATTTTTTTTTTATTCCATTTAATTCTCTATTTTCCTCTCACATTCTTATTTTTGTCTTATTTAACATTCACATTTACATTGTTTACATAGTTTGTTGACCTTCATGAATTGTTGGCTTAATATTGCAAGTACTGATTCTTACATCCATTCATCAGTTTGGATTTATTCCAGATCACACATCCCCATTGAGAGCTTTTTTGGTCTCCAAAATCTCAAGGAAACCAATTTGGATAAATGTTCCTTCTATCTGAAATGTGACTCTGACTCTAGCTCCCAACAACAGCACTATCTCTAGCTCGTGGATCTAGCTATTGGATATGGTCCCTAAATATGTCTCTGGCTCTAGTTGTTGGATCACTTGTTACTGTAATGAAGAATTGTGTTCTGTGACTCTCAACTTTGAGCAATATCTAGATCCAAACTATCGACTCAACACTGATTCCAATCTCTCTCTTTGTCTCGAAGATGATCCATCTTGGAAGCCATGAAGCCAAGTCGAATGTTGGTCTTATTCTTTTAGTGTGATCCCGACATGAAATGATCACTTAAAAACTCCTCAATAAGAAGTGTCATTGTCTTCCTCTTCTATGATCAATTGCTTCCCAACATGAAAACAACTCTCTAGTGCATACACATGTCTGCAAGCACATTGTAGATTTCTGAAGAACTCCTCCAAAGGACATTGACCTCTATGCACCAATCTCTGGCACATCTTCAAGAATGGGTTCTTCTGATGCAAGATCGAAAAAAACCATTGGAATGTGATTTCCCTTGTTATCACTCTATTATCCATATTGTTGGTGATGAAGACCTCATATTCTTCTATCTCTTGTTGGACAACTTCTACCTCTTGGATTGGATATGTAGGCAACTTTTTATCTTCTACAATATTCACTCTCCATACTCTTCTCTTAGTTGTCTAGTTTCTAGGGTAAAGCTCGGGATGAAGTCTCCAAAACTTTGATTCCCAATTTCCACTCAACTTGTAGTGGTGGAAACATTTATTGGAATTTTGGTATGGACTGCTTGAAGTAGTCATTTTCTTCTTGTGCCTCTAAATGTGTTGTTGCATAAGAGAAATATTCTTGTCGTTCTTCTCAAAATGATCTGGCTTGTGGTATATGGATTGATTCTCCCAACACACAGACTCACGATGGCATTTATTTCCACAACATGTGCATGCATCTATGAACCAATAGATGGCAACATTATGGCCTCTCTTCTTGTAGCAGTGACAAAAAATGAATGTCTTGTTTGAGGTAGACCTCTCATTCTTCTTCTTTGTCTTCTTGTTTCACTGACTAATCTTCTTTCTTCTTTCTTTGAATATAGGTGTAGGATAATTCTATGATCTCTTTTCTTCATTTCCCTTCTTCAATATTCCATAATAAGGGTGAGGTGGTAGTGGGTTTGCACCTTCACTTACCATTGCTACTCCGACATGTCTTTGGCCTTTACAAAAATGGTCTCCATGGTCATGGGATTTTCACTTCTCCCATAAAATCATGGGATTTCATGATTAACTTATGTTTGGATACAATGGGGCTCAATATGTCTTGTCTCCTCTTGCCTAGTCCTTATCCATCATATCCCATCTTCCTTTGCTTGGAGCCAATGCCTTTGGTATGCTTCTAAATTCACCAAAATTCTCATGAGATAAATACAAGGAAGGTGAACTCACTGAAGTGGTCTTAGTCATGGTGTTGGTTGAAGTAATGGAAATGGATGGTGGATTTACTTCCCAGTGGTCTTGGATAGTTTCTTGGATCCTTTCCAAGGCCTCCTCATTCTCTTCCAACTCTTGTTACAATTGTGCCAACATATGAGTTAGATTATCATCATGATCGCTATTAGGGTGTCTCGACATTCTTCAAACTTCTTCTTTAAAAATGGTATAAATTTCACAGAAGTCTCAAGGTGCTTCTCCATCTTTGCCATCCTCTTAATGAACATATGGAATTTCTCCTTCAAGTGCTCGTTCTCTTTGAAAAGTTGAGCATTGTTGGCCCTTAATTATTCCAACTTTTCTTTTCTTTCCTTAGCGATGTTGAGGTCTGCAATGTTCTTTTCAAATTTCTAGCAGTTGTCATAGTCAAGGATGCAACTACTTTGATACCATTTGATCCATAAACTATGTAGCCCACTCACTTCACCAGCAAGGATCTTTTGCAGAATTAAAGTTCTTGTTTATATCTCAACTCTATTTCAGGCTTGTACAAAGTTCTTTGTCTTTTGTAGGCTACTAGACCTATTTCATCTACCCTATATAAGGATCCCTGCACTTCTGAATGTTTCAAGGGTTATGTTCTTGGTTACAACCTACACACATCAAACAACTAGCAATGGAATTGATAATTAGGCCAATTGTAAATCAAATCTCTGCAAACACTCTACCCTTGAGAACCCTTTATAGCCTACTACCCAATATGCCAATAAGGTATCTGAGTTCTATCTCTTTTTCTCAATCCAACCAAAAATTATTAAGCAACTTGTTGTCCTTGATAAATAAAACACCTCAAATATGTTGTAGATGCCAGTGATTCAATGAAGGCAAGGGAATAAAGGCTTGTGTTTTCCAAGATATGGGCATCCCAGACTCTAAGTTGAATTGATAGAATGTGAGCCTAAAAATTATTATAGATAATATATTATCACTACATAGACTTATGAGGACACCTTTAGAAGCCAAGGATGCAATTTAGCATCATATTTATCATGAGGACTAGTTTGGGTAAGATCTCAAATGAAAGTTCAAATGACATAAATAAGTCATCAATATTTGCATATAACACCATAAAATTGTTTATGATAGAATTTCCCATGCACCTTACCACTATAAATTCAATTTTCTATTGACCTCCAAATGTCAATAACATAGATGTTTTTGTAATGTATTTTACGCCAAGATCAACAGGGTGACCGATGCATTAAAATGGAATCTCTCATGTTACCCATGCTATTTGCTCGACATGAACTTTATCACTTTAGGATATGCCATACCAAATAATTCATGTTCATACGTCCCCAAGTATATTACTGACTATTGAAAAACAAGTACATGTCCTCTGGGAATTATCTCTGGGATAGGCTCACTTGATTTTAATGAAAATTCTAGTAGTGATCAATAGAACCCTTCAAACACCAACTGTTAGTGGCGTGCCTAAGGGAAAAATACAATCTCAAATTAAAATCCATCAAAAAAATAAGGTGCCTCGATGTCCCAACCATTAATATTATTTGGAAGTTTATGTAACATCGATTGTTATTGTTGCGATGTTAGAACCCTTGAGAAAATAAAAACTATACTAGGAATCCAATAGAGTCGTGTTTGAGATACTGATCCAAGCATATAATTCACATAATGGTGAGTAAGAGTGTTTTGGTTGTAGCGTACATGCTTCTTAAAGTGTGTACTATCATGTTGGGTGCCCACAACCTCTTTGAATAGGAATGGCTTGTCATTTATGACATTTCAAGATTAGAAACTTGCTAAGGAAATGAAACAACCATAAAATCACATCCATTGATCTCGATGCAAGGATGAAATGGACAGTTTGGTTTATTCAAATGTTGGGCTTATGATTCTAATCCCCACAATCCACTCAAGGGATAAAGGAAGAATGGAATGGAACTATGTGGATAAACCAATAATAGACAATGCAATGACTCCAAGCATTAGGAAATTATGTTTCATATTTATAGTTCTTGGTGTTGTAACTAGTGAGGAAATTCACCGGCTATCATACAACTGAATGAGGGTGTTGTAGTTTCAACCAAACTTAGTGTTCAACAACCATTAGTTTCCATTAGAGAATCAACCAATGAATTAAAATGTTGCATGAGTGTATAATTTAATAGAAATGTGCAAATTACCTCATAATTAAAACAATCAACATAGCCTTAGCATAGAACACTAATTCATACAAGAATTTAAACACACCATAAAAAAAAATTACCGTGGAAACCCAAATGGGAAAACTAGGTTCGAATGGGTCTAAATCCTTCATTTCTGACAATATTTGATACACTTCATTCATGGATTTCTATGCCTCTTCCTCTCTTATCCAAAATACCCATTGAGAATGAGAGTGAAAGAGGAAATAATGTGAGAGGGGGGGCATAGGGGGAAAGCCAACAACCATGTCCCTTCATTTTCCATTCATCAACATTTTCTCCTATTTATTTTCTTATTACATTTTCTTATTTAACTTCTATTTTCCGTTCACATTCTCATTTTTACCTTATTAGACTTTCACATTTACATTGTTTACATAGTTTGTTGACCTTCATGAATTGTCAGTTTCTATACCCATTTGTTGGTTCCGATCTGTTTCAGATCAAATTGAAATTGAATATGGAAACTCTAGCCTCCTTGTTTCCATAGTAATAATGGACTTGGAAATACTTCATCATCCCAAAAATTCAAGCCTCAATTTCCTAACCAAACTTTACCTCACCATCAAAAGTAGGTGGTTTTTCTTTCTGAAATTATCCCTGCAAGTTATCTGTGAAAGGAGTCTTTATCCTTTTCATACAAGAAGAAGATCTCAAATTTCTTTATGAATATTCAAGGTATATTATTCACTCTTAGAGGAATTTTATGGTCTATATGTCCCACCTTTGGAGATTTCTCTTTTGGTGCTATGGGACCTATTATGACTTATGGAATTGTTTCGACCTCCTTCAACATTGTTTGAACTCTTCCCATAACACAATTGCCTCTAAATATTTTTCAATCTATGAAAAATGGAAATGTTCCATTGGTTTTGTTCCTCTTGAGCTTTAATCAACCTTTAATTATCTACTCTACATCCAAAAATCTCTACCCTTAATTTCCTCGTGGTCTCTACAATATTACGAGAAATCTCTTTATTTCTTCAAACATTGGACTAAATCTCTTAATTCCTTCCATGCAAATTTTCACCTACAATATCTACTTCATAATGACAAGGGTTTTTGTGCATCGTCCATGATGAAAATTTGTGCAATGCAACCAAGAATAAGACTATGTTCCTTTGCAACTTTGTTGTAGCAACCTCGGTATTCAAATTGAACAATGATAACTATGTACAACAACTATTCTATTATCTTAACTATGACTATAAAATATCATCCTAACATGTATGCTTACTTATTATTATATGCCCATAATAACCCAATGTTCTACTTTTACTTTGATACAACTTATCACTCATACTTATTTACCATAATATCCCTAGTGCTCCAACATGAGCTCTAATACCACTTTGTCACATACATAACCCCCTTTGTCACCACTTTGAGGGGATGGGATATGATTTCTAGCATTTTACTAGATCTTATCTCTCTAGATTCCCCGAGCCATTTTACTACAAGCCCTATCTTTGTTACATTGGTCTAAGACCACAAATAATGCCCCCTCATGATGACATCAGATCATTTCTAAATAAGGTTCATCAACCAACTTTGAGGAAAACCACATAAATCCAATTTGAAGGAACATGCATTAGAATCGTTATGACATCTGCCCCCAACATATTCAAAACAAGGCCTTTTCATCCTCTTTGCAAAATAGGCCTTGAACAAGGCCTATTAAATTTCTTCCAAACAAACCCATTGGGATTATTTAAGACATCCAACCATCAACCCTTTTTCAAATACCAACTGCATCAATTTATTTCAAAGGATCCGCCCATTAGGGCTCTTAAAATTTTTGGCCCATTGGGTCTCTTTCTAAATATCAACCTACTCAAATCTCTTCAAAATATCGATCCATTAAGCCACTTTTGAAGATTGGTGCATCAAGCGTCTTTTGAAAGATTATACAAATCGAGCCACTTTGATAATTGGTTCATCAAGACACTTTTAAATATTTCCTAATACGACCTCTTTCGAAAGATTAACCTAATCAAGCATCTTTGAGAAATTGGCTCATCGATCCCTTTCAAAATAATGTCTTGAAGCTTCAAACAAAAGGACATCATCCTAGTTTCGAAGAAACACCTGAACCAAAAGAATACGGGGTTTTTCATCCCATTTCAAAGTATCACATTGAAATGATAATGAAATCCCATCAAGCCTTATGTAAATATGTCCCATTAACCAACTTTCAAACTATGGTAGAGTTTGAAAGAAATAGCCATGAGGCCAATTCAAATGAAAGTTGATTGAGCCCCTTTCAAATTAATGCCCAATCTTTCAAAACAAGGTTATTGCGCCCTTTTAAAACAATATTCCTGAATTCAAAACAAAGGACATAAAGCCTTCTTTAAATTTCACCTTGAAGCAAGATAAAAAGGTCCTTCAACCCCATTCATATTACCACTTCAAACTTTAAGGAAAAGGGTCAAACTGAAAGAAAAAACCCAACTTCAAACTAAAGGGCTTCATTTTCAATGTTAAAAAGGATCAAGAATTTGAAAGGATCCTTCTCTACTCTATGTTGGAATTTGACCTTTGGACACACCAACATACATGAATATTTCACACTACACATACCACCAAGAGACTTGTATTCAAAATACTCAACACAAATTTGAACCAGGGATGATTTTAGGGGCTAAATTTCACTCATGGGCTAATTTTCCTTGGTTTTTCCAAAAAAGAGATTTGCTATTTTAAAAATAATTCTCCCAAATTCTATAGGATACAATTATTTTAACTTAAAAATCGCCAAGATTTTATAAAAACTGTAGAAAATCCTTATAAATTTTAATATTTTTTCAAAAATATTGCTAAACATTTATAGTTGGAATATGAAGGATTAGTAAGACTCACCAAGGTTTCTACATTTTAAAATAATTTTCCATCCTTAAAACCATGCTTGATTTGAACCCCACAAACTCCAAGGACATTCGAATTCATAAATACAAATAATTAATTGATGCAACAAACCAAGAATGTAGAAATTTTACTTAAACCAAACATTCCACTTCGAATTCATCCATAAACAAAAAACATGCTTAATGTCATAATCATAACTACAAATGCAAAAACAAGGATGGAATGTTTATTTTTTTCACAAATATGGTCCAAGAAGCTAGCTATGTGTGAGAAATTACCCACCCAACCATAGGAATCCACTAGATATGTCATGCCCAAGTCGGGTTATCAGGCCACCAAGTTGAAAGAAATTGGCTAAGGACTCTCTAATAACTCACGCAAATCAATTTCTCTTAGAGGTGACAAAATTGTTCGTTGCAGACAAATCCAAGAAACATCCAGTGATCTACTACATTGGCACTCTCTTCCACCATCTCACACAACACAAGGAATATCTTTCCCTCCTTTGATCAACAATCTCTCAAGAAAATTCATCCCTCCAATACTCTTTAGTGTGTACAAAAAGACTATAATAAGATGTATGATTTTTGGAACAAGTTGGCAATGTTATACCTTGTATTTGAGCACCCAATGAGCCATTTACAAGAAATTGAATGTTTCCTAAACAACCCAACCTCTATTCTCCTCTATAATGATCCATCTCTCTTATCAAGCCCATGATGTTCTCTTCCACAACTCAATTTGGTCACCTCCTTATTAGAATCTCAGTGTCAAGTATGAGAATGCAACTGAAAACTTTATAGGTGCAAGGGCATGAGAGAAGATGGTTCTAATGGTGAGAATGATGGTAAGAATGGATGTATTCCCATGAGTATGGAAAAGTGTATCTCTCAAATGAATGGGTGAATTCCAATTTCCATTAGCATGAATGGAGGGCACATGAGAATACAAGAGGTTCTAATTTTCATGAGGATGGAATCTTTTACACTCCTCATATGTGAGGTATAGTTTCTTACTAACCACCACATGCACTCAATGATTGAATTATAAGTCGATGGTGGTTGAGGTTTTAATAAAGCAAATTATAAAAGATAGGAATTAGGAAACTCATGATTATTTATTTTCCCCCCTTGAACCCTTTTTCCTCTTCCCCTCCGACTCATAGTCCCTCTAATTCTCTTCGCAATCGGGTTGGACCCTAGCCTTGATCTCAACACTAACAATCCATGCAAGATATTTACAACATTTACATACAAGGTTATTTTATCTTAAACTCATATGGCTTAACTCTAGTCATTATAAAAAATCATTTACAATTTATACATAAGTCATCCAATACATCCAAAGGGCCAAAATTGAGATATTACATGTTCTTTTTATCTTCAAGGCTCGAATTTGTAAAATGTATTATATGGTTATAAATATTTTAGGCATGGTTTATTTATCTTTTGAGTCTAATTTGGTCTCACAAGTAACTTATTTGTTTCCTTCTTCATCTTACTCCATTATGGAAACATCTATTTCTTGGTCATTCTCAATCATACAATGACATAATCATATTTTGTTTCACAATTGTGACCTAATGTCCATTTTTAGTTCCAATTGAGACATTTTTAGACTTACTTATTTTCATTGCCTAGTATATAGATTTTTTTACCATTGCATTGATAATGGAGGAATGGAAATAATTGTTTTCTTTGTTGCGGTAAAAGATACTCTTATGTGAATTAATAGCTTCCTTTGAATCAACTTGCCTTTATCTTTTTCTTCGACAATGTTTGTTGGTTTCCATAACTTAAGTTCAATGACTATATCTACCTTTAGTCTTGCAATGTACATTTTAACATCTTCTCATTCATGAGATTGGGGACTTGAGTCATTGATACTTCCAATTCATGTGTGAAATATCTTACTAATACAGTTTGGCATAAGTGGGTGAAATTCATGAAGAATGTGTCCTCCTCTTAATCATCATGGAACCCTTTTAAAACTCATCATGGAGCATTTCTCTAGTGTCGATAATCCTCTAAACTTACATTCCACACACATGAATCAATCGTCCTTGTTCTCTTCAAGACATGGATTCCAATGAAACATTTTCTTAGTCATCCATAGGNATAATCATATTTTGTTTCACAATTGTGACCTAATGTCCATTTTTAGTTCCAATTGAGACATTTTTAGACTTACTTATTTTCATTGCCTAGTATATAGATTTTTTTACCATTGCATTGATAATGGAGGAATGGAAATAATTGTTTTCTTTGTTGCGGTAAAAGATACTCTTATGTGAATTAATAGCTTCCTTTGAATCAACTTGCCTTTATCTTTTTCTTCGACAATGTTTGTTGGTTTCCATAACTTAAGTTCAATGACTATATCTACCTTTAGTCTTGCAATGTACATTTTAACATCTTCTCATTCATGAGATTGGGGACTTGAGTCATTGATACTTCCAATTCATGTGTGAAATATCTTACTAATACAGTTTGGCATAAGTGGGTGAAATTCATGAAGAATGTGTCCTCCTCTTAATCATCATGGAACCCTTTTAAAACTCATCATGGAGCATTTCTCTAGTGTCGATAATCCTCTAAACTTACATTCCACACACATGAATCAATCGTCCTTGTTCTCTTCAAGACATGGATTCCAATGAAACATTTTCTTAGTCATCCATAGGAGGGATCATATCGAAGTACTTATCTATCCCATTGATCAAAGTACTTATTGTTCTATTTTCTTAGTGATCATATTTGGGTAACTCAAATTTTACCTTGTTAAAATACCCTAGCAACATTCGAGAATTTGATGAAACAAGACACTATGGAATCCTTGGGAAGAAGTCATATTGGTGTTGGGAGAGCTTTGGGATGAAATTGGTTTTTCAAGTAGGCTACTTAATTCAATTTGTCAGTATAGTGCCTTTGATCTGGTCCATTTTTTTCTAGATGTCAACAACTTATTAATTGAGGCCTTTAATTAGTTTATTCATCATCCATTCCATTTCAATCATAAATATACCAATTTATGTCATTAAATCAATGGGGGGGTTGGTGTTTCATGAATTCTCCCCTCAAGTTTCACTGGTCATGGAAAGGGTAAGACTTTAGCAGATTGCCTGAAAAGCACAGGCAAGAGGAATAACCACTATCACCTCAATGTTTGATCCTCTCACTTTGGGGCTAATACAGTTTTACCACAAAGGTAGTGTCCTTAAACATTTGGTTTCATCGTTGAACACTATCATACTCTATATTTTTCACTAGACAACAAAATCTGCATGGTGGGAGCAAAATTGTGGAAAATAAAGGTAAACCCTCATAGGGGTCTTCTCAAATTCACTGGTGCCTTAAAGTTTGGCCATGGAGTCTAAGAAATCAAATCAGGGTTTGGAAATCTTATTCTTTGGGATTAATTGGAAGCATAAAGGATCATCAAATTTCTCCATCTCCATTCCACAACCTATCACTCGAAATAAGATTTCACAACATATCACTCAAAAAAAGAGATGATTCTTTCAGATTCATTAGAAGCACAATGCCTCATCAAATTTCTCCACCTCCATTCTAGAACCTATCACTCGAAAAAAGATTTCACAACCTATAACTTGAAAAAAGAGATGAAGGCATTCAAAAAGATAAATGGTGTTCTCCAATAACCATATTGTTGTGTGAGATATCAACACCTTCCCTTTTTCTTATGTACTTTCTCACAGATTCATTTCCAAACAAGAAACTGGGACCCTTCTTTTTGTCTTGAGACCCTCTTAATTTTTTGAGAAAATGGCTCATCTTCTTGATCTCCATTAAAGTCTACCCACACCTCTTTGAGAATTTTTTTTAACTTGCAATATTTTATTTCATTTCTGGCAGAACACTTAACAATTTCTAGAAGTGACTTTTGGTGTATCGACAAGATTCCCAACAACGTTTCCAACACATCGATGGAATTTCCCTCAAATTCTCTAATACAGAGTTTTCAACACTGACGTAGTTGAAAACATAGTTGAATACATACCAGTAGAATTCCCTGCAACTTCGTCGATACACATAACTCACCACCGTCGTAGTTGCCAACATCATTGTTGATACACCGACAATGTTCCCCTTACCACACCCAATACGAATACCTTTCTACCGATGGACTTCCTCCTGACTTCCTTTCGACTTCGCCAACACACTAACCTTGATACCGACCCAGTTACCTTTAACTATGTTGGTACAATATTGCTTCATATTGGTGAGGTTTATACTACCATCGTCGATGCAACGACGCTCTTTCACTCAAAGTCTATGGTACCTTGTGCTATGTTCAAACAAAATCCTATAAAAGGGGTTATCCCACCTTGCATTTCATTTCATTTCATTGAGTGAAAAGAGAGGAAGATTCTAGTGTGCGTGAGCAATGAACTCATGAGAAGAGTTTCATAGGTCTTTGACCCTATCATGTATCCATGTGTCAACTACCTACAGGTAGGCTTTCCCCTCGGCTTGTCATTTTGGTCTTTTGTATTTCAATTTAGGGTTTAAATTAATACATATATACATTGTTGAAACCTGTTGAACCCCTATCACTCCCTCAACCCTACCATCTCTTGAACCCCAAGAACCCAGTGACACTCACCANCCCCTGAGCCCAACATTTTCATCTCTGTGCCCCATCAAATACCATCTCATCACTCGACAACTTTCCCTCGACGCGTTGAATTCTCTTCGAGCTATGGCTCCAAGCTATGCTCTTCTTTAACCAATCCCCATCGCCTTTTCCGATTCACCTTGGAGATAGATGTTGGTTCTAACCCTAGCCACCCGTGATCTTACTATAGATTCCTCTCCATGTTAGGTCCATATCGGCAAGGTCCAAGCTTCAATCATATTGGTAGGGATTCAACTAAGCCTACACTATGATACAATCTCCCACTGAATCCAATCGAGCCTTAACCCCCTCACTATCCTCGGGCTTAGTCAAATTTTGAGTTTGTAGGCATATCAGTGAAGTTGTAACAAACTTCGTCGATCCTTGCCTTTCCATATGGGCAATGTTATTACGATCATCGACAATCTTCTTTTCCATATCGACGAGGTTATTATGATCCATGATGATACTCTCTTCCCTTTGATGACAGAGTTGATGATATTACCTCTGGTACTCTCCTTTTTTTTTGGGTGAAGTTAACACAATCATCCTTGATACCACCCTTCAAATATAGACAGTTAATACAAACATCGTCAATAGTATTCCTTTCATACCGATAGACTTGATGATAAGACCATTGATCTATTTCTTTGCATACCTGTAGAGTATATGTTTAGCATAAATACCATATTGGAGAGTATATCGTCGATATCACCTTTCTTCATCAGCAGGGTTAACAACATTATTATCGATTCATCCAGTCTCCCCCTCCCTTTGAACTGAACCAGGTTCACTAATCCTTCACTATGTCATGAATTATCCTCTCTTACTTAGATGACAATTCTCCTCTCGACATTGACTCAATTATCCTATGACACAGGTTTGTTTTAATGAGTTCATTATTAAGTTCTTGATTTTTCCCAAAAGCGTAAATCTCACTTAATTGCAAGAAATAATGCTAGTTATGTTCTTTCATTAGATTATGATATTTTTTATTAATGGCTTGGTGTAATAATGATGAACGTGTCTGTCACATATTCAAGCATGTTGCCGCAAAAGAAGACTGCAAGTAAATCTCCCACGATAAAGGCCTCTACAAGAAGAAGTCACAAAGGAGAGTAGGCAGACACCCCAAGGCATATCTATGATGACACTACATGATTCATAGAGAAAGGTACTTCGTTTAAATGGGGTGAAGCCTTCCAAATGTTTAAGAAACAAAGTTTCCCTATAGAGGAAGAATATGAATATGAACTTAAGGTCTTCAAGTATATCCAGAAATCTAGGTTACATAGGGTGGCAACTCACACAATGGTTTTTCATTGTGTGGATGCAATCTCGTGGATAATCTGACATGTGGACCTGGATAACAGATATATCCTCAATGCCAAGGGGAAACCCATCGCTTCATTTTGAGTGTATGACATAGCCTCATAATATCACTTGGAGAGAGGAAGTTTGTTGTTGGACAAAGACCTCATCAGGAAATTCCTATACAATGAAAAAGATTTGTTTAAAATCTGGTACAACCCTGACAAGACATTCAAAATAAGAGCCTCAGGAAAATATCCCACCAATTCGTTGAGGATGTCATACCGATATATTGTAGCAATGTTGTGTAGGTTGTGTGGGGAACATGACACATCGAAGTTCAACTTATCCATGATTACCCTCATATACTATTACACCGACATGGGATCATCCTTCAACTAGCATAATATTCTATCAACATCTTTAGAGGACTCCATTAGAACAATCAAGGAGACCATTGTCAATGAGTTTACCAGCTTCCACATGTCCTCATACCTGCTAGACATGGTATGTGTATGCCATCAATATCCCAAGATGGGATGGGCTTGGAAACCAACCAACCCTCCCATACAAATCTACTACAAAGTGCATTGGGAGCACAAATATAGGACATAGTATCATAAGATTTGTGATTACTTCTTGGCACCACTTTACCAGCGCATCTTCAATTCACCCACTCAATGCATGACCAACAAGGCCCGAGAAATTGTGCAAAGACTAGGAGATTGGTATCTCCTAGAGTACGCGACATACATAAGGATATATGGAGCCATCAAAGTTCCCCATCTACTCCCCAGGTTCGTCCCTTACAGGGTAGTGCTGCAGGAAATCATGTAACAGACTGTGATCCAAAAATTTGGGGCCTCACTATATAGAGATAAGAAATCCATTTGCCCCCCTTTACCATTTTGGTTTGAATCATACTCCTTCAGAGGTATCAAACAAGATGAAGTTGAGATAGACACATTGTTATAATTCTGCTTCAGGGAAGAAAGATTACGAAGAAATGACCCAAAGCAAGTGGTCAAGGAATATTGCAGAAAGCACAAACACAATGGGGAATACACTTCAACCAAGTGGGAAGAGGATGATATCCATTTCGGAACCCAAACATATGAAGAAGTTATCTTTATGCGGAAAGGAAAACCTCTGGGATGGATCTCAAATGAGGGAAAAGCCCAGGAAGAGGCATGAAAGAGAGATGAACAAGAGATCGTAGCGGTAGAAATAACAACAACTACCATGACAAAGGCTTCACATTATGAATCAAGAAAATGAGAGGAGGCAACCACAAATAAGAAGAGAAGGGAGAAAAAAAAAGTGCATAAAAATAAAGAGGACGTTGCCAAAAAGAAGCGAAATATAGAGGAAGCCAAAGCCAAAGAAGAAGCCGATGCAACATCAACAATGGTGTCAACATAAGTGGAGGTGAAAGCAACAAATGAGAAAGAAGTAGTTGATGAGACGGTGACAAAAGTGGAAGTAGAAGGAAAAAGGGTAGCAGATGAGGTTGCAACGAAAGTAGTTGAAGAAGCGAAGAGAAAGAAAAAGGAAGATACACTAAATAATTATGATTCTCCCATGGACACTAACATCTGAAGATGTTAGTAGGAATTCATCTCACCAGTTGTCACCTCCCAGTCGGTGAGTTCATATTGGAGCTCCACACACCTTACGAGCCCAATAAGGTGGCCAACTTGAAGAGATTCAGATTCGACAAAGCCACCGACATAATTGTGAAACAACATTATGGGAAGTTGCATGTTACCAGAGGCAACCCATTATCATTCGTCACAGAGACTCTGGTAACGAAAGACGTCAACAAATACCCTCTTTCTATAGAATCCTTCGGCACAACTTTCACCATGGAAACGAAAAGAATACTCAAGAATTTTCTTAGTGAAAATGAAGAAAAGGGTGCTAGGATCAAAGAGTCGGAGGAACAACTCAGGCATACAAGGCATGTGTAGAGAAGGTTAGGGAAAAGAAAAATGAGACTACTGCAGTTATGTACGCCCACCTTCAAGTATTCCAATAGTTGGTAGCCCAAATAATAGATCAACATTGTTGTGTGCAAGCTAATAATGTCCAATTCGGCGCCATTCGAGAAGGATTAAATGATATGCAACGGTGGATCACCAAGAACCAAGATGCTCCAGTCAAGTTGCCTCGTGTTCTGAAAGGGGAGAGAAGGATTGACTATGCTACCATGGAACGTTCCTAACAAGCTGTGGAGAGGGATGAAAACAAAACACCGAGATCATTAGCAATTTGTGCATAGCTACACAAAGTCCCACGCGTCTTGACACACAAGGGGCATATTCCTCCCATTTAAGAGCTCAGAAAGACCAAGAAGGAAGAGCGGCTCTTCAAGGAGATTCTATAGAACATGAACAAGAGGCAAGAAGATGTTCAGGTATCCACTAAGGTGACAATAGAATTAATGGAGGAGCATCTCGTTCTATCAACCAAGACCCAAACAATGATCCAAGCTTACATGGTCAATCTAACAACTGTACTTATCATGGAGCTACTTTGGACGAACTCTTGTATCATAGAGTTATATCAATTGAAGGCCAACATGTAGTTTGGGTAACCTATGTGAGGGACAAATACAAGTGAATAAGACAAAGTAGAAAATTTGATTTTTCCCACAACCACCTTTTATTTTGTCCTTTTGCCAATCGACATCAACTTTGTCCTATTCTAACACATGTCAACAACACTTGAGAAGGGGACACTAAAGATACTTGTAATTGCTTCTTGTAGAATCCAAAAAGACATTATCAGAAGTTACATAAACTACTATAAGTAGAGGAAGAAGCCCATTTTGTAGGGGCTCTTCAAGCATTGTATATTCGAAAACTAATTTGAGAATTAATATTGAGAAGCCCTCAAGGCCATTTTGTTGGAGAGAAGAACTATTGTAGATAGTTGTTTGCTATAAATTGTTTTCAACAAACTGTATGTTGTTTACATGTGTTGTAATAATGTCATTTTGTTTATAGATTGTTCTTATGCAAATTCAAATCTCCATTGCAACTTTGTTTATTCTTTCTTGTCTTCTTTGTCCCGAGATGGTGAATTTTTTATGTATGTGATTTCATGACTTAGACTAATTTTGTTATGTCATTTATATAAATGTGTTGTCTAACCTTGTTGATTAATAACAACTACCTGAAATAATTTATTTGCATGGATTAGTTGCATTCATAGTTTCCCATTTTGTTACCGTAGTTTCTCCTAGCTAGGATAACATAAATTAGATTGTATTTCTGCATTTAGTTAATTTGCATTTGCATTCCCATTGCATTCACAACCATCCAATCACCCCTCAAACCCAGTAATGGAAGTTGGGCCCAAATCCGGATGGATCTCCTAAACCAAATGGTGCATATTCTAATTGGGACCTTGCACCGGGGACTACCCCTTACTATTTAAGGGAAATTTTTCCTTCTCAACACATACACAACTAAGAGATAAGGTGAATCATATAACCATTCATTCCATGGAACAAATTTGGTTAGTTCCAATAGATTTTGATCAATTCAACTATCAAAAACATTTAAACTCACAAAGAAATATCTAAGGATTGACAATACAATCACTTATTTAATTTCTTCTTCCAGAAACAAACTCTCGAGATATAATGCATGAGTAGAATGTCATTAAAAACATTCATGCACCCTATGATTGCACCTTGAAAATGTTAAGTTTGTGATACATAAAGATAGAGAAGAGATGGGAGAGACTCGTAGAGTATGAGCCTAAAATCCATATGCACTAGATAAGTGAACAATAGCCAAATTGAACCCTTTCTCAATGGGGAAAATAAGGAATAAATAGTAATTGGAGCTCCTTCCTAGTTGGTGAAGATTGTAATCTGAATTAAATGTGCATCCAACTACCTCTCTAAATGCAACGATCTTCGATTAAATTCTGCCAATCCTAATTGAGCACCTCCATGCCTCTAGCAGGTTTGGCATTCCTCATTTCAACACAATTAATTAATTTTATGCGGAGATGATCTAAATAAGCATGGGGAACATGCCAACCACTTACATAGTTACCATTTATTGGAAAGAATGGGAAATTTCAATATATTTATCTCAAGTGCATGAAATCATTCATTTGTCTTGTTGATATGTATTCAAGTTATGAGATCTACTTTTGGGGGGGAATTATGAATAGCTCCATCATCTTTGAATCTCCCTTGGGTACACTTATATTGCACATGAGGACCATCCTAGTTTTGTACTAGACAAAATATTTTTCCCTATCACCTACCATGTCATGCATCATCTTGTTATTTGTCTGCATCCTCATCCAACTCCTCTTGTAGACCCTTTATCACCCTCTACCTTTTACATTTTCCATTTCTTTATGATGGGGCCTACATGACCCCACAATATACCTTGACCTTATCTTCTTCCTTTATTTCCCTTTAATGTAAGGGACAAAGAGAAAACATTACAGAGATTTCTTTGATTACCCCTTTCTCTACCTCGCGTTGGGTCTACCCTACTTATTCTTTGTTTAATGTGGAGGGTGAACAATGAAGGTAATAATCCCCCTCCCCCAACAAAAAAACTCAGTGACATTCACTTTTCAATAAATAGGGCGAAGGATATGCTCTTCACTACCTCAAGACTTTTACCTAGATTGATATATAAAGGGTAGATGATGGGCTCTTCACTACCTCAAAACTTAACCCACTTTATTATATGGAGAGAGAAGGATGAACACTCTACAACATCGTGACCAGGGCCCACAATTTTCGGGATAAAGAGTAATTGTATCGATCACCTGAGAACAAGATTAGGGCCACAATATTTTAATCAAGGAACTTATGCACTTGAAACTAATGCTAGGACCCCATATGCCATGTGGCATCTACTAGTTGGTTCATGTGGGCTCTATGAATCTATGTTGACATGCCCTATTGTTTCTTCATTGTGCCATGTGTCTTCTTGTCATTGGAGTTCACAATGTCTTAGGACCATGTGTCAAAGCTATGGAGAAGGAGGACATTGAAGATACAACCATCGTTATATCTTCTACAATTTATCCAAGGTAATCGTATTTGGAGCATAAATGTCCCACATTTAATGTGTGAGAAAAAATATTATAAGACCCAACTCATTCCTAATGCATTGTGATTGACTTAGAGACTCCATGGACTTCCACCATCATACGTTACATGTCATCACATAGTTTCCCCATGTCATGTCACCTATCTAGTTGTCATGCCACCTCATAACCTATCGTCAAATGTCATGTTGTCATTGATCGATGTAAAGTTTATTTATTAAAGTCATACTACCAAAAGTATCTGATGTGGGATGCAGACAACACATGGATGGGGAAAAATGTATTACATCTTCCAGTAACCGCAAAGGAGAGTTAAGTGTGGATGATGAGATTTGGAATGTGGGGTAGAGGAAAAAATGGATGGAAAGTGATAAAGACCTCCCATCCTCCACACTCTACCCCAATGAATTGGACATGATGGAGAAAAGGATAGAATAAGAGCTTGGGGAAGAAGAAGGAGAAAGATATTTAAGTGGAGGTTCGAGCAAGAGAATGGGACATAACTAGAGTGTGAAAGGAGATGTGAGGAATACCTCCACCCCAATAAAAGGAACATGGTCAATGCAGACAAGTGAAGATAACAAAGACTCTTCGAAGGCAAAGGATGGGCTCTTTAAAACCCAAATCTTATCCCGTGAAGATAATTAAGGAAGATGTTGGAGGATAGGCTCATCGCTACTCAAAAAGACTTGCACATATACACCAAGCAGTGCATTTGTGCTTGTAAAAGAAAAATTGTGTTTGACCACCCAAGCTCATTAATTCTCTTCTTGGATTCAATGGCCTCAATGAAGTCGAAGGCTAATGAATTTTCCAATACTGTGCGCTTTCCACTCATGAAAGAAAATCTCAGTGTCGGTTGGTATTGTTTATAGTTGGAGACCAAATGCACAAGGTGCAATTTAGGCTGCCAACAAGGGACATTTTTGTATTATTGTTCTTATTTTTTACCAAATCCGACCAAATTCCAAAGAATTAATTTGAATTTATATTTGTAAAAAAAAAATGGTTCTAGAAGAAAATCATTAGGGATTTTTCTTTATGTTGTTTCCCTATGTATGTCTCAATGTCCGTAGCTTGAGGACCCATGCATACTAAGGGTCACAACTAGTTGGGTCTAAGACGAGTTGTGGTTGGGTGTCTACAAGTCACATGCATGTCTATAGGCTCTCCAGGGAGTGTTGCATCATACTCGTGATGGGTTGTAAATACTTTGCAAAGTTTTTGTTATTGTTGTTGTGCCCCCATGCACATGTGTTCTTCACTCTTACTCACTATCTCACACACCTTTACTTTCCTTCTTTAGCCTCTCATGTTCCCTCCTGGTCTCTCTTTGTAAGTGCACCCTCAAGGGAATATTTATTGGAGTGTTAACCACATTATTTAGGGTGGATTTTTGCAGCAATAGCATTCATTGCTCTCTTTCTCTCTCTCATTCTTCTTCTACTAGACTAGATACTCTTTCTTTGTGTGAAGATAATCATAGTGTCGATCTTGTGCTTGTTGATGTGGTGCAATCAACCCTTTGGCAAGCCATCAAGAAAAGAAGTGTTGTGCTTACATTCAAGATTTCATTCTTGTTGGTATTGTTTTCTCTCTTTATCCGTTCAATTCGTAGTTCATAGAGATTTATTGTGATAATTATATATCTTTCAAGTGGTCTTCTCTTCTATTTTCCTTCATCTTTCTCACACTAACATTGCAGGATCCTTCCAAGTGAAACCATAACTTTTCCTAACATCTTGGTAGGGTGTTTACATGTTGGCGAAGACATATTTGATGTTGTTTTTGAAAAAAAATCAGATCCAAAATTAGAAGCCTGGTAGATAGGGAATTTCCCCTGAGGTTGGCAAGCACCAGCCCGAACGGGGTGGAGGTTTGCTTGTGACAATTTGGGACATTCTCTCCTTGAATTAGCCCTTTTCCATCACTAATTTTACCTTTATATTAGATCCGATTGGAGGGTGGAAAAGTTTGCTAACACCGAGCTTAACGATTTTGCACCTAACTAGTCAATTCAATACTAAACTAGTTCCCCAAGCCAATTTGGAGGTCGATTCAATACCCTCGGAGGTCAAATTGGTTAACTCGACCAAGTCCAAGTCCAAGTTGATCGAATTTTAAAAGTATTCCTAAAACTACTACCAATTGGAGGCTCGTCACTCTACTTAAAACGTCATATACAATTCTATCCAAAGCCCCAACCCTACATATCAAATACATTGTTCTCAAGGTTGTTTGCCCTAGAAAAACTAGTTTCATTTGGGGAAGATATGTTCTAGACAATGTTTTTGCATTGTAGGAGGGTATGGAGTGGACCAAGTTGTCCATTCTCGGTGCTTTTTTTATAATTTTGTTTTTTCAGAAAGCCTACAACCAAGTTGAGTGGCCCTTCACCTTCGAAATTATCCACGCTTTAAAGTTTGGCCTAGCATTTATCACCATTGTTGACACCCTATTTGTAGATGCCTCAACTTGCCTTGCTATTATCATATGCTCTTGAAAGGAGGTTAGTGTTTCTAAATCAATCTGACAAGGGTTTCCCTGAGCCCAACCCTATATGTGTTGGCAGTTGAAGCTCTTGGATACTTAATCAACTCTAAGGTGAATTTGGGTTAATTTGAGGATATACTCTTTCCAAGACAAATGTGGGGCATTTTGTTGATCACCATTTTTCTATTTACTCTTTCCTTGCAATCTCCAACCACCAAACATCCTAGACTCAGAGCAAGGAGTGTCTAGACACCTTTTGCATAGTCTCAAGATTGAACATCAATCAGCTAAAACTCAAAGTTACAAATGGAGCCAACAACCTATGCCAACCTAATTGACCTCCCAAAATTGGCCATGGATTCAACTAGGCCAAATATTCAAATTTTTGGGATGACGATTTTCCTTCCAAGCTTCCCTTAAGGACCTATGGGAAGTGGTTGTGCAATAAGTGGAGAACAAGATCAATAAATGGAATGGGTGGAGATAGATTATAGATAACTAACCCTTTAGCTCTAACAACCAAGTTCCAAGTTTCCACAAAAGTCTTGGCAGCAGCATATGTTTACTACTCTTGTTGGGTCCCCTTTAAAGAAGCCTACTCATGCTTAGAAAAGCCCCTTAGAAATTTTCTCTAGGCCAAAGCTGACAAAGAACAGTTCCACCATGTTAATTGGGATCTCTATTATACCCCCAAAAATTGTGGTGCCTAGGCATTATCCAAATCGAGATTCAAGCTCAAGAATTGTGTGCAAAATGAGTGGTTCAAACTATGGAAGAAAAGAAAGCCTATAAAGTTCTTCTAAGGCATTGAATTCAATACGGTTTGTTTCTTGGGAAACAAGCACGAGTCTGCAAACCCTTATGCTCACACCTTATCATGCCAAGATCAGTGGTAATTTTATTGTTCAAAGCATTTAGAAGGCTTCGGAGACCATAAAACAATACCTTTCTTGGAAGGAGGTGTCTCTTCGGTCTAACCTATCATTCAATGAGCACAGTGGCTAATGGTTTCCTCCAATTCTTTTCAGGGGAAATCAATGGCCAAATCCTCTTTGTTTTCATCCTTAAGGCTCTTCAAGCATGGCATTCAATATGCTAATGATCTGTAGGATGACCTCTCCAAAATTTTGGCTCTCCTTAACCAAGGTTAAAAACAAAATTTGCTCTGGCTAATGCAAATAAATTCATATTGCACCACATCAAGGAGCTCATTCTTGAGAGACTATTTCCAAAGTTGGGATACCAGCACCATGATCTCAATAGTGGGACTACCATTGGGGAAAGGCCACCACCTTTATCAAATACAAGTCAACCATGGGATACAAAGGGCTCTCCTCCAATCCTTTTCTTAAAATCCAATTAAATAAGCTTTGGACGCTAAAGTCCAAATAGAAAAATCTGCCATGATGACTTTGCAGTGTTTGAAAGTTGTTATTGCAACCGAAAAAACATTATTTTCCTAGTGTCTAGTTGTGAGAGGAGTCCCTTTAGATAAGAGACTAACTTACTTGGGTGTGTTTGGCCTACCTTGTCCTTAGTGGAAGAGCATAAACCCTCAAACACCACTTTTTGTTTCTACCTCTAGCCAAGGTTGTGGGCCAAGGCTCAAGCCCTTTATCAATGGTATCTCCCAACCTTCATCTCATGACAAGAAATTTCCAACAAACCAATGAAAAATTTTCCTACCGATGGAGAAAGGATTTACGATGATGGTAAGCCAAGGGATGTAGTACTTCAACAAACAAATATCTCTGACATCTCAACCCCTTCGGTAGATGAGAAGATGAATGTGAATGTTTCCAATTATCATCTTTAACAAAATGAACATGAGAATCAGAGTTGTGTGGTTGAGTTGAAGGAAAGCATGCTTTATCTACTCAATACTTATCCATGCAAATTGATCATGTTGTGAGTTGTCACTGGGAGAACTCCGATTGATTAATGATCATTGGTTACCCTTATTCATTGTTTCCTAAGTGCAAAACTACACACTGATTCAGGTGTGTCTTTGAACTCCACTCACTTGCAAAATCTATTAAAAAGGAATACAAAAGAAGTAAGATGTGTTACTAGTTTTTATTTCATTTCAAGCTGATGAGTTAAACAAAATTGAAAGATACACCACCTCAGCAGATAAAAGAACAAGAATGTTTTCAAGGTGCAAGCAACACCTTCCCCAATATGGGAATTTATGAATTTATTGCAATAAAGAAAGACATACGAGACAACCAAAAAGGGGTGAGCATGTCTATGGTAGGATTTGAACATTGGTGGGGGATAACAACAACCCCAGTTTACCAACCAACAAATCTCCCCATAATTGACAAAAGAGGGGGAATGTTTGAAGAATGAATTTGAGAGAAAGAACCTGGGGTTGTGGATTCAAATTGAAAGACAAACACTTTGAAGTAGATAATGATTTCTAAAAGAAAGAATCAAAGGCCAAAGGATGTTATGAACTGAGTTAAAAGTAACTATACTAAAGAAGAGTATGATCTATGAAGTCAACCCCCAATATGAAGAAAGAACATAGAAGCAAGGAAGAACTAGTACCAAGTAGACGAGAGAGAAGAAATTAATTCAGTCAACCATTGATGATTTGAAGATAAAAGATGAACATAGAAACAATATGCATTAGCTGGATATTGACATGGCACAAAATGAAGTCAAGACAAAAATAGTTAGATAGACTTCACAAATCCCTTAGTTAAATAGCAGGACTTTCAGAGTGAAATGCTCAGAGATGAATATAAGAATATAAGGCATGAAAACATTGTGCTGAAAAATCAACTCTACATGTTGCAAAAGTGAAAAGAACCTGCAATCGATCTAAGTGGTTTTCAGTGTGTGGTTGATTTTGGACTTGAAACTAGGTGGAGTGTAACATCACCATGTACCATTTTACAAGTGGTTGGATTGTCAACACTTGAAAGGGTGGTGAAATATTACAATACATCCTCATGGATGGACATTCCAAGCACAGATGTAAGCTAGACTTTACTTAAGAAACAAAGTATAACAAATAAACTTTTAGTCATTTTAAGGGAAATACAATCAAGGCTTCTTGCAGTGGTTTACTGTTATGTTTATTATGCAACGATACAGCTATGAAATAACTACATTAAATTTTCTTCATTGAGACAGAAAGCAAGTGAAATTACTAGAAACATGAAGTTTCAAGTTTCAAGCATCTAACCAGTCATATACATAATATTGTTTCTCGACCCATCTGGGAGCTTTCTCAATCTGGACCGACCTGGTTATAATTATTCATTTCAAATGAACTTGTCTAGCATTTTTAATCCCTAGGAAAGGTCATCAACAAATGGTCAGGTGGAATTAATTCCTTATTTCCTTAGTGAACTGATGCAATGCTATGAAGTGGACCAATTTGTCTTGTCCCATGTCTTAAGTAATTTGCTTCTTCCTCTTTTAGTATTTTACTTTTTAGCACTATTGTTTCATAATAGCATTTCTGTCATTCCATCAAATACATATGCCTCTAGTATAGATGAATACAAAAATGTCTACCAATAGAGTATACACGTTGGAAGAAACTATATAACCAAACACCTTTGCAAACAAGTTGCTAAAACCATTGAATAAAAAGAGACAAATATGCCTACATTTGCAAAAATGTATTGAAGAATTAAGTAGATACTTATTAGAGATGCATAAACTCTACAAAACTATTTTGAGTATGTTTATAGTGGGCATTTGTTATACGATGACCGATATTAGATTGCCATGCTGCTGACTATAGGACATTAGTTCAGTGCTTGTGTAGCTATGGCATCCTTCCTCTTTATGCAATTGTTACACAAATTTGTTTCTAGATCTTGGCCCCAACCATTTTAATATCTTCTAAGCCTCTTGTAATTGACAAAGATGAAATTGGCAATCATTTAACAGCAGACTGTCTCTCTGTTAGTCTGTCTAATTTCACAAAAAGGTCCAATAGCTTGTAGAGAGAGTTATCCATCACTCCCCTAACACGATTTTGAGGAAGAAGCTACTATTCATGTGGTCCAACAGAACAAAACACTGAGATATCGTGTTTCTGTATATTCTTTTAGGTCATCATAATATGTAGAGCCAATAGAACTAGGGAAAGTTATAGTAATGGTTCAAGACTGAACTTGTTGACTATGTAAGGCGTATGGGAAATCTTCATTCTTGCAAAACTTGGATCAATAAAAAGAGTTGATACAGGATAAATAAAACATTGGAATTTTTCTTCATTTCATTGATAGAGTAAAACTTATTATAAGTATGGAAATAGAGATAAAAAATTCGTTGAACACAACAGTCCAGGAGTCTTGTTGTCTGCCTATTGAACTTTGAATAGTAACTTGGTTTTAAACCAATGTCATTCAAACTACTTTCTTTTACCAAACAATGTCCAAGAATATAAAAAGACAAACATAATTATTCGTTGTTTCTTAGCCGAAAGGATTTTCCATATTAGAAAAGGGCACTCTTGCCCCACAACGATAGTAAACATCTTGTCAAAAAAATCTAATCCTAAAATGTTCATTATAAACAATTGTAACTTTTGATGAATGTAACTTTTATACTTCCTTCCTCTAGTTTGGACGATAGAGGAAGGAAAGAAAGCAACACTTTTATCATGTGTTATGTTTTTTTCCTTCTTATGTAGTATCTCTGTTTTGGCATCAACAGCTGGACAAGTTGTCACATGCTTAACATTCATGCATGTAAATATGCCAACAAGTGTTTGGATAGATGGTGTTTCATATTCACTACCAAGGTTCAGATCTCCCTAGAAATATGTTTCATTCTTTGTGGGCCTCTCGCCCATGCAATTGTATCGTTTCAAGTGCATAAGGCCAAGTTCAATTTCTCGACAACTTCAATGGAAAAAATACCTCCATTCATTGTTTCTTAGCCGAACAGATTTTCCAAACAAAAATAGATTGGCGCTAGATTGACGCATTGGTCTCAGCTAAAACTATAAAGATAGGTCAAGATAGAGAATTCAAATACAAATTAACATTTAGGCAGGTTGAGCGACTGGGAAAGAGAGAGCAGGAAGCCAGGGAAGAGGCATTTCTGGACAGTACACAGTTCAAGATAGCAGTCAGTACAATTCCGTACAGGCATATAAAAGTCAGTATAGTCATACGGAAAGTACCATATGGATCATACAGTCATACAGACATGTCTGTGCAATGGTACAGACTGTCCTGCAAGTCAAACAATGGTTTTCTGTTGTTTATAGTTCTTTCTAGCGGCCTGCACCTCTCAATCAAGCTATACAAGCTCAGTTCAAGGTGATTTCAATAACCGTGTAGTTATTGGTTTTAAGCAGATTGTGGAGGTTTTCTTGTAAGTTTTCCGAATGAATGAAAAGCTAGTTTTGAAGAAGTAATTACCTGTGTATTTGTGAATTGATTTTTTGCTTCCATTATTTAATTTCCAGCTATTATGTGATTAATACTATGGTCTGAAATGTAATTTCGGCATTAATTAAATTCAATAATTACTTGTTTAATTGAGATCATAAAGACTTCAGTCACCTACGGCTTGATATTTTCACACAATTAAGGACAATAGATGATATTATGTAGTAACTTTTTTTTTTTTTTTTAATCTTAGTTGAGATGCAACTGACTTCTTAATGCTTTTTGTTTTGAAGAGAATCCTTTTGACATAAAAAGTAGTAGACAAGGCAAGTGGTTGTGAACACCATACATATTCTTTCCATTGTGCAATCATTAATCGTATGACATTGCACTGCAGAGAATCTGACTAAAAAATACATACCTATTCTACCTAATTGAATATTAAAATATATAAACCAAAAATGGTAAATCCTAAATGAGTTGTACACCAACATTCGATGTTTCACCTTTCCCTGTAACAAAGTATGAAAATACTATAAAAAAATATGGAGGTGACAATGCACACATGCCAAATAATAGCTAAAAATATGGATCAAAATACACTTTCTAAATCAGGGTTTAATTCTTAGATATGTCAATGCACAAAACACTTAATGCACATAAGTTTTAACTAGACCTAATCATTTACACACACTTAATTACAAAAGTGAAGTATCTAAGTTCCAGACCTCTATATATGTACAAATCAATATGCACAGTCCTCTCATCCAGATATTTAAGCTATAACTGAATCACCACGAAAATATGTATTCTTCAAACCATGTGATGCATAGGAACATGACAAAGTCTGTACCACTCTTGACAAATATAGAGATGCTTACAGATATTGGTTTAGGAACCTAGATTGGAAAACAGGTTTGCAGGTATTGGTGTAGGAACTCCATGCTATAATATGTGTTGCCATTAAAAGACTTGGCAGATTTATATCAAATAGGTTCAAAGTTCAAGCCTCTTCACATATGTGCATTAAAAATCCATAAATTTACTGTCTAAAATTTTCCTGTATCAATAAAAACAAAAATCGTTTAAGCAATGAACACAACAATAATGCTAAATTCTTTCTTTCTCTTTTTTATATATAAAATCACTGAATCTAAACATCCTGAAAATTTATTGTATCACAGAAAAAGTA
>SNQJ01S0037917.1:0-16133 GCA_010110895.2 Picea sitchensis
TATGCATACCTCATTTGATCCTCCATATGGCACTTCATTCGGTCGTCCAGATGGAACTCCATCCAGTCTTCCAAATGGAACTCCTTATGGCACTCCATATGGCACTCCTGTGCAAGTGGAAATTATCCCCATTATAAGGGACGTTCACCCATAACACTCAGCTTGGGCAATTTCTAATAGTCATGGTGAACAGGAGCATGGACAGGATAAGTGTGAATAGGACTATCCATTGTTGATTGCCTTTTCATCGCTCTTGTAACAATATAAAACAACTTGTTCCTCTATTCATAGGCGTGTAACACATATATGTAGTGATTTTAACAGTTTGTTAATGATCTGTAATTGAAACAAATAACCAATTAAATAGTATTCCATTAAAAAAATTGTACAACATGATTATAACACATAGTGATGTCAACAGTATAGAATTTAGCATATTAATAAAAACAATTGTTGATATAATAGCCCAAAATATCATAAAAACAATATGATAGCATTTTTAATAGAGATTCTACTTCCTCTTCTCATGGATTATAATATAGATGGGAAGTGTTTATCATTTTTCATCTCATGAAACCCCTCCCCCACTCCTAAGTATTGTGACACCTCACAATCAAAGATATAGGGAACCATTCAATTCTCCCAATAGCCTAAGATTTATAGTTTTCCAAGTGTAGAAATAAATTTCACACATTAGTCTGATGAGACGACTAAAATATGGCCCCACCTGTAGGACAAAACATCCTACGTATAGTTAATAAGAGGTAGGCGAGAGAGTCTTAGGATAGTCTTAAAGTTAGTTCCCAATGGCAGATTTATGGAGTTCATTGACCTTTTCTTAACCATGCATACTTATTTTCATCTTTTCCTACAAGTAATGTCGTACATTAGGACAAGTTTTAATATTTAGGAAATTTATTTATTGTTTTTCAGATCATCACCCTCGCTAGGTAGAATACCCCGCTGTCAGCAAGCCTGTTCAGTACTCCGACGGATTTACCTTGTCATACCATAGGCCGATACCCACTGCCAGCAGATCTGTTCAGTATCCCAACGGGTTATCCTCTTACACCCTTCTACAACAGAGACTGGTCCACCATCTTTTAAGATTTTTATATAGAGATTGATTTTTGCAAGAAGATGGGGAGACAGTTCTGAAATTATTTATTTAAGCCTGGGATGGTATTTATGTTAGAGGATGACTCTTCTTTATGTATTCCTTATAGATTGTCCTAATGTAAAGGGTACTTAAGTGGACGTAGGTGATGTTTCCATGGCTAACCGCTAACCAGACCTTCTTGCTACTCTTTCATAAAGATACGTTACTCACCTACTCAAGGTTCTTGGGGAAATTGTATGAGTAACCTCTAGGTTTGATAAGACAAGGTGTCACTTCCTTATATCTTCTAGTGGTGGAGGTTAAGAGAAACTGCCATTAAAGATGCCTTGAGAGAAAGGAAGATAGAAATCTTGCAAAAATATGGCTAATTCACAACAAGCAATATCTAAGCATAATAAAAAGTCATTATCCAATTGATGCTTAAGAAGACAACATAGTTCAAATATAGCAAGATCTTCTTCTGAAGTAAAATACTTCCCTTTTTATCTCCTTGGAGTTGTCCACCTGTTGTTAGATGAATACCTGCAAAAAGTTTCTAAAACTGTTTGTCAAAAAGCACACTCTAAAATATCAAAATTTGATGAGATCAATGAGATCAAGTCATAGGCACATGTATCTCATGGTTCTTTTATTAAAAATAAAATGTAAAATGAGGCTGCATTAGACTTTAAGCTAAACTAACAACATGCAATTTTTATTTACTATCCTACTCTACCTAAAAAGAAAGGAAAATCTTTATTCAAGTGTAAGAATTTTTCCAATGTAACCATGTGAGAAGCAAGATAAGAAACATACCCATATCCACATATGAAAAAGTTATCGCGGTGATTACCTGGATATGAAGAACCAACCAACCTAATTTTTTTGGCATCAAAAGGTGTTGAAGAAGAGAATAGTATTGTAGTATTGATGTTCATCAATAGTAATCTTTGTGCTCTCCTTCATCATGCTATGCAAATCCTCTTCTTCTGGATGATTGATTTCTGAAGTACATAAAGGATCTGTTGAGATGAATGTTGAGGACTCCTTAATCTCGGGTATTAGTGATCACTCTCCACTGGATGTAGTCCATAATTTTTCAGCTTCATTTTCATTTCAGCAAGAAAAATCATTTTGAAGGTCATGGGACTTTGGTTCTTTTATCATTTCCAAAGAGGTATATAAGTTCATGACTATTGTCAAGATGTGTTCTTCCTGAAAAGAAGAAATCTCGACTGCTGCTAGGATTTGAGAGAGTTCTCCCAAACTAAGGGTCACCTTCGAATCCATTCTGTTGGTTGATGGGTCCTACCTCACACAGGGATTAGTGTCTAGGGTTCTTAAAGCACCCACAAGTTTATTTTTTTTAATTATTATAGATTTTTTAATATTTTTAATCACAACTACCTAAAAAATGAAATACACATTTAAAGCAGATTTGTGCAAAACAAACACATCACTCTTGCATAAAATAAATCACTCTTGCAGGAAAGGAATGAAATCATAAAATAAAATATGATTGCAGGAACAAAATCAAACTCACACATGTATCAAAGTAAACACACTAGAAGGAAAAACAAACACACTTTGCGAAAGGGATGCACACTTGCATGAAATAAATAAAACTTGCATAAAAGAAATAAAAGAAAGCACTCTTGCAGTAAAATAAGCACACTGGAAGGAAAAATAAATTGTGGGAAAGTAAACACATTGTGCGGGAAAGAAAGTACGCTTGCGGGAAAGTAAATTGCAGGAAAGTAAACAAACTGAGAAAAGTAAACAAACTAAGAAAAGTAAACAAACTTGCAAAAAAAATAAACACTATTGTGGAAAGGGAACAACATGGCTTTGGATCAACCCATTAAAATGGATGCGTAGGTTCTTACTTCTTGTCTTAAATTTTATCCTTCCCTTTGTTGTGTAATTAACCTACCTACCTCATCTCTAATCCCTTTAGCACCTCCCCATCAACAATGCCGAAAATGTAGAGTGAAATATATGCTATCTATTTTGACATTAAATTATCAACCCGCAGCTCATAGGCTTCGAGGTGCCAGCACTATATGTACAGGTCTAGATCTCTAATATATCCTAGCCTCACCTAATCTAATTCCAATAAACTCAAATAATGAAGAGATTTAAGAAATTCTAGAGCTATGAACTATTTGACCTAAGTAGATTTACACAATCTAAGACTATGAACTTTTAGTCTATCTCTAAATAAGAAAATAACAAGCAATCTATTTCAAAGATATTTAATCTATTCAATATCTCTTTGAATTAGCAAACAACAAGTAATATATTTCTCAATTATTTGATCTATCTACCTCTAAATGAATGAGCAAGTAATCAAGTAAGAAATTAATCTATCAAAACTATATTGGCAAGTGAACTCTATTCTTGAAGAAACTCACAACTGTTTCTATCTTTCAAAGAATAAACATTAATCTACCTAACTAAAAGAAAGAGTGTTATGACAATATTCAAATTCTAATTTATCAAAACTATTTCTATTTTGTAGTAAAAAGAAGGAAAGTATTCAAATGTGATGATTGTGTCTTCGGTGTCGAATAACATCACGATGGAATCTGACTATTAATGACAGTTCAAGTGGAATTAATTCAATGCTAACTTCTACAGAGAAATGGGAAGTATGGATAAGGAAATATATAGAGAGTTTTGCCATCATAGAGGTAATACTAAGTGTTCTTGGAATCCATGTGATCTCTAAACATTGTGCATCAATCATTCACTTTATCATACAACTACTGGAAAGTACCCTATTCAAAATCACTAACTCAAGCAAAGCTATAAACTCATAAACTCATAATTTAACACTTAATTAAAAATCCTAATTCAAATTCATAGTTAGGATGACAATAAAAACACTCTGTGCAAACCTACAACTCTTGACTAATGCTAATTAGAAATTACAACTCAAATCCATAACTGAGATTTTAAGAAAAATCATAACCTAAGTGAACTAAACTATCATTAAGAATCATACTCAAAATCAACCAAAATTCTATTAAAAATCATACTCAAAATCAACCAAAATTCTATTAAAAATCATAACTCAAAATCCATTTCTAGACTATCATGCTGAGGAAAAATTAATAAATGAAACAGACCTACAGAGAGAATTTGCAATTATAAGTAAACCTATCTAAATTAGTACTCTGTCAAAACTAAACCAATTACTCTATAAAAGCTACAAATAAACCTATCTCAATTAATACTTTGCAGAGTAACTTATAGTTAAGAAGAAAAAAACATAACAATGTAATTAAACAACTTCTACAACCTGCAAACAAAACAAAATCATTAACACACAACCATGGACATCCCTCCATGATATACACAACTCAAAAAGCAATCTGCAATTATGAGAAAGTGTACAGGAAGATGAAATAGATAAGCAATCTGCAATTCAAATATACACACAGAAAGCACTTGAAATTGAGAAATTTACACAATGAAGAAACAATTTTGAAATCTAAGAAAAACAACTAGATAATTGTAAATATGTACTGGTATACACAATCACCCAGACCATTGGTGGCCCCCCTAGAAGGTCGTGGCAACACTCTAACAAGAAAATGCAGATGCTAAATTAACGCAACACTTTCATTAAGCATAAAAACAGAGTATAGAACAAAATTGGTGATAATGTTTGTGTAAAATAATAAGAATTCATCTCTTTGGTTCATGTCACAAGCAATAGTATTTATAGGTGATTACACAACTTGAGAGGTCGGCCACTGGAAGGGTCGACCCTCTCTAAAAACATTAAACTCATTAAATGCATTCTAACAACAACATCTTCTAACAATATTGTGTGCCACTCAGTGGTCATTGCAACTGCCCAATCCGAGGTGTGTCGAGATCTGTAGTTGGAGGGAATGAGAGGGAATAAAACCCAGATCCCTGATTCGTCGATCAAAGGTCACGAATGCACTAACCGCCAGCTCCTATGCGCTCCAAGTGTTGGATCACGTGCTGGATGGAGTGTCAGATCACATGCTGGATCAACTGTTGAACGAAGTTCTGGATGAGGTACTAGATGGAGGATCGGATCGCAATTTCTCCCTATTGGAAGAAAACCATACGTTAGATCTTCATAAACATTTAACTAAGCTGAATTGAGCGTAAAATCACTGCAAAAACAATAATTATACATACCTAGTGTGAATTCATGGTGAATTGATATATAAAGCTTTGAGAATACCTTCAAAATTGCTAAATGAGAGAACACCATTATAATATTGCATGCAAAAAGGATTTGGCCATCGAAAAAAAATAGTCAAAACACAAACCCAACACCAAACAAAGGAATGTACCCCTTCACTAATCTCTGTCCCTTGGGTATCCCATTCATTTATCAAGGTCTCTCTGGAAAATGTAAATGGGAATCTCTCTGTTGGGAAATCAAGGGAACTTGCTACCTGGAAACGGTACTATTAAAAACAACAACAACACTTGTTGTTTTAGTGAAACTCACCTAGGAGTTCACTCTTCAGGCATGACAACCTAGCTCTTCAATTTTCATCTCCATTATGCTCCAAAAATGCTCCAGCATGCTCCAGAATTCCCCCAACCTTCTTAGTTAATTTCATGTGATCTATTTTCTTACTCTCCCTCCTTGTTCATGCCCAAAACTCCCCGTGGAAAACTATATATTCTCCCCTATAAGAATTTCATCTATTTTCGCAAGATAGTTGACTTCTTACCCTACCCAATGTTGATTGTATAGCATCCCCATGCTTCCAATAACTATGGATGTCACTTCTACACCTGCCCCTGAAAGATATTTATTGATTGGGCTCTCATACACTCAACCATAAAATATAAGTTATCCCCAATGGTAATAAAATATAGAAATTTGGGTTGAATTAATACCCATAATTAATTTCCTCCTTGGATCCCTCTTAGACACTCTTAGGCATTCCCTCTCTTATGGATAAATCAGCCCCCATCTCTGTCCATATTCCCACCAGCTGGCATCACATTATATTTATTAAATTTATAAATACAATTTGTGTATTACATTGCTTGACAATAGCCGTATTCATATCTCATTATGCATAAATAAAAATGAGGATTATAGTGGGGATGTTACATTCCCCCTCTTCTACAATTGTGCACCATCTTCAGTGCACACTATGTTGATATACATATACACTTTACATCACAATACTTTAAGAAATAAAAAATTTCAATTTAACAACTCTATTAGCAGTTCCAACCAAAATATTGTATTCCCTTCAACCTACTCACCCAAGGAATGCACCATTTATTTATCATGATTAACCCAAGGAATGTACCATTCATTTATCAGGATTAACCCAAGGAATGAGTCATTCTTTTATCAGGCCCCTTAGCACAAGTTGGTTAGGACTTTGAGATGTGGTTCTAGAACTTTAGATGCTCATAATGAAATCTTTCATTTTATCTTTCATTATCCTCAAAATTGAAAAAACAATGTGGATATTCCTCCTGCATAGATTTTTCATTCTCCCATGTTGCATCTTCGAGACTGTAGCAGGTCCATTGAACCTTTACCATCTCTATGGATTTGTTCTGGAGGACTTTGACTTTATGGTCTAGGATGCATATTGGTTCCACCTAGAAATCCCCTTCATTTTCCACCTGGATCATAGTCTAATCAATTATGTGGTTAGGGTCAGACACATATTTATTTAATAATGAAACATGAAAAATATTATGCACTCTCATGGATGTAGGAAATACTATCATGTATGCAATTGACCATATATTTTCTAATATTTCGAATGAAACACAATATCTTACTGCCAATTTTGGGAAGCAACCCAATATTATTGAACTTCTCTTTGTTTTCACTTTTAGGAAAGCATGTTCACCAACTTTAAAATATCTAAAAACTTTGTTCGTATCTGCATAAATTTTGTTCTTGTTATGGGAAGAATTGAAATTCTTCTTGATCTTCACCATTATCTCATCCATTTCCTTTAATAATTATGGCCCAATGATAGCTCTGTCTACTGGGTTATCCCAACTCACTATTGTGTTACATTTCCTTCCACAAAAAACTTCAAATGGGATCATTTTTAATGAGGCTTGATACCCATTATTGTAATAAAATTCCACTATGTAGATATAATCTTCCCACTTTGATGGCGGGTTCATCACATACATTCTAAGCATGTATTCAATTATTCTATTAGTCCTCTCTTTTTTCCCATCTAACTCTGAGTGATAAGTTGTGTTGAGATTTAAATTTGTCCCAAATCCTTTAAACAAACCTTTCCAAAAATTTGAGGTTAAATTTGGATCTCTTTCTAAAACAATTTCCTTAGGATCTCCATGTAACCTGACAACTTCCTTCATGTAAATTTCTGCAATATTTGTTCCCTTGTGTGTGGCCTTCATAGGAATAAAATGTGTTTTTTTCGTTGATTTTTCCACCACCACTATGATGGAATCATGTTTCTTCATTGTTTTGAGAAGTTTTGTAATGAAATCAATTGTAACCACTTCTCATTTCCACTTAGGAATGGGTAATGACTGTAGCAGCCTCATTGGATGTCTATGCTTTGTTTTTACCTTTTGACATTCCAGGCACCTGACTATGTAATTAGCCACTTCCTTCTTCATTACTGACCAAAGGTATCGACTTCTTACAAATGCAATTGTATTCTGATATGATGGGTGCCCAACATATGGAACATTGTGCATTTCCATCAACACTATATTTTTTCAGCTCTCCTGAATTTGGCACATATATTTTTCCTTTATACATGAGAATTACATCCTCTTTCAACTCATAACAATTAAATTTCTGCTATAAATTATCTTGTTGTAATATTTCATTTATTTTTACATATTGTTGGTCTGAATATTCGACCTCTAAAATTCTATCTCTTAAATCTGTGTTGAACATGCTAAAGGTTGAAATATGCACTTCATGTGCTCTTTTACCGAGTTCATCATCCACTTGATTTTCCTTGCCTTTTATGTGCTTAATTTCAAAGTCATACTCACTCATAAATTCCATCCATCTAGTTTGTCTAGCATATAATGTTGGTTGTCCAAAAAAATGCTTCAAACCACAGTGGTCTGTTCTTAGCTCAAAACTTCGACCCATGAGGTAATTCCTCAACATTTTTAATGAATGAAATTTTTTTTCCAACTCCAAGTCATGTGTATCATAATTCCTCTCATGTTCCTTCAATTTTATAGATTCATAGCATACCACATGATCCTTTTCACTGAGGACTCCACCGAGCCCTTCCTTGCAAAAATTCTTGCACAATACAAAGTCTTCATTTGGGTCTGCAATCTTCAATATAGGTGCACTTGTCAAAATATCTTGTTGAAATATTTCTTCACATTTGGGAGTCCATTCAAATTTCACTCCCTTATTTTGCAAAGAAGTGATTGGGTTCGAAATCTTTGAAAACACCTTTATGAATCTTCGATAATAACCAACAAGACTCATAAAAGATATGACCTCTATGACATTTATTGGTGTTGTCCATCCTCTAATGACCTCTATTTTCTCGGTATCAAGTGTTATCCCATCTGTTGAAATAATATGCCCCAAGTGGTGGATCTTCTTTTGATAAAATATGCACATAGCTTGGAATACAACTTATGTTGTCTCAAAACTTGCAACACTATTCTTAAATGTTTCTCATTCTCTTCTTCTATCTTGGAGTAGACTAGAATATCATCCAAGAAAATAATTACAAACTTGTCCAAGTACTCCTTGAACAACCCATTCATCAGAAACATGAAAATTGTTGGGGCATTTGATATCCCAAATGACACGACTGTAAACTCATAATGATCATGTCTTGTTGTGAACGTTGTCTTATTGATTTCCTCTTATTTTATCCTCACTTGATGATATCATGATCTCAGGTGAATCTTGGAAAATATCTTTGCACCTTTCAACTAATCAAAGAGATCATCAATCCTTGGAAAATGATATTTGTTCTTTATTGCGACCTTATTCAACTGCATGGAATCAATACACATCCTTAAGGTTCCATCATTCTTTATAAAAATAATTGGGGCTCCCCAAGGTGACACACTCGAGTGTATATACCCCTTCTTCAACAACTATTCAAGCTGCATTTGCAACTCTTTTTAATTTTGGTGTGCCCATTCTATAAGGTGTCTTGGACATAAGGGAATCTCCCGGCGCAAAATCAATAGAGAAATCGATGCCTCTCTTTGATGGAAATATTGGGATCTCCCCAAAAACATCTTCAAAATATTTCAAGACCAGATGGTATTCAATACTTGCCACTTTGTCTTTGGCTGCCTCTTCCATATGGGCTGCAAAAAATTGACTTCTTTTCCCAAAAATCTTTTTCAACTGCATGGCTGATATTTCTCTAACAACTACAACTCTTGCAATGCCTTGAATATTTCCTTGCTTCCCTTCTTCATCAAGACAATTTATGGTCTTGTTGTAATAGTCTAGGACAACATGGTGTTTCCCAAACCAATCCATTCCATTTAGACAATCATATGAACCCAATGGTATGATGTTCACATCTATATTTGTGTTGAGTCCATTAATGTCTATTTGACAATCTTTAACCAACTCATTGATCCTTCTCTTCACCCCTATGGATAAATGGACTAACCAATATTTCTTATGCTTAATCCTTTGCAAGTGAAGTCTTTTAAAAATGTTAGAGTTTTTGTAACTATGGCTCRCTCCATAATCGATTAAAATTGTTATGGGTTGGTTATCAATCTTACCTTCCACTTCAACCATGGGGGATTGATACTTTGCTTTCTTGTTGTCCAAGGATGCATAAATACTTGACATGCTTCCTCCCATGTCTTCAATTGTTTCAACATCCTGAATTTTATGGGCAATCCTCATTCTTTCACCTTTTTGAGGGAAATCCCTGTATAAAAGATTTCTATCACATACCCAACATTGTACATGTTTCTTCCTTGGCCTTTTCCCAACTGAAACTGTTGTCTTTTTATCATTTTGGGTTCATTTTCCTTGTTGATTTTCTTGGGATTTTTTCTTGAAAAAGGTTTGCTTAAATCATTTCTACCTTTTCTCTTTCTTACCCTTCATATTTCTATTCTAAATATTTTGGAAGATTGACCTCCCTCTGCTCTTCTCATAAAGATGCCTTTCTCTCCTTATGGTCTCCTCCAAGGTATTGGGGTTATCATATTGTATCTTTTCATTGTATAAAGAGCGTAACCCAATTAAAAAAWTTTGGATTTTGACCTTTTCATCCTTTATGAAGTCCACATACTTCAACAACTCAAAGAACCTTTTCTCATACTCATCCATTGTCATGTTTTCCAACTTGAGTTCAAAGAAGTACTATTTCATCTTTCTTTCATAATAATGCTCAGAAAATTATTTCTCTTAGAAATATATTTTAAACTTCCTCCATGAGACCTTCCTCTCATCAAGGTGTTTTTCTTTCTTAAATTTATCCCACTACATGCTTTCCTTTCCTTGCAAATGGTAGGTTGCAATTATTGTTTCTACCCTGGAGGGATATTATTGATGTAGTTGGAAATATTTATTCATTTGCAAGAGCCAAGACTTAGCCTCTTCTCACTTCCTATACTCAACATTGAAATTAGGTGGCTTGATTTTCCTAAGTTCACCTTGAAATATGTCTCCCTCGAGCCTTCTCCTTTGTCTCCTCACATGGGACACACTTGGGCTGCTTCCTAGCCCTAAAATTGCATGATCTCTTCTAGTGGATTCCTTTAGGGAACGATGGCACCTACTCATGCTCCTTGAATTCCTTTCGTTCCCATTCTCATCCTTTCATCTATGGGATCTAGATGATGTCACGTGTCTAGTACTAGTTGCTTGCTTTGTGTCAGAGTCTTTATTGGCTTACTTCTGCAACATGTTCAAGCTCTGAAGTATCTCCTCTTGAGCCTTCATAATATTCTCATTATCTACCCTATAAATGTGGACTTCTCTCTATAGGCTTCTCATAGTTACAAGATCATTTCTCTCTCTTCTTCCATTAGATTATGTCTCAACACTCCCATGTTGACATGTAGCCCTCTAAATTCATGATCTCCATGACTGTAGGACCCTTGGGAATCTTCCATGGATGTGGTTCTCATATAGGAACCAAAATTTCTTCATGTACCTCTAAATTCTAAAATAAAATGTGCATGCAAATAAACTTGTGTTAGACAAAAATATATATGTACAAAATTATGGAAAACAATACACAAGTTTTTCTGCTCTTTACTGCCACCAATCATCCTCTTTTGCATTGATTGTAACTTGTGATTCCCAAATCAATTTTATGGGTTGATAGATGGATTCTCCCATCCAAGAGATTTCCAATGAATTTCTTCTTTCTTAATTGTGAGTTGTGAGCATAAAGTTATGGCCATTTGAATATAATTTGACCATTTTTATACATTCTTCATTCTGGTGCAAAAATTCTCAAACACCAACTTCTGCCACTTGTAGAAGTAAATTTATTAAGAATTGGAGAAACTTTTGTACAAGACATAGATAAAAATGATGATAGGAAAATAATAACAACTCTCAGATTGTCATTCTGATGCTCCAGTAAAAAGATACAACACTATGGAAATGACAACTTTGTCCCTTTTCACCCCTTTTTCCCAGACTTAGGATTTTTAGCCAAACATGTTATCTCCCAAACAATGAATTTCTAGAAAAAAATCAGTAAACGAAATTTTTTGGCTTGGTGAGTACACAAAATTTCGAGTAAACAAATTTTTCCATATTGTTCATTTGGGAACACTTTTCCTCTGAAAATCCCAAAAATCCCCAAAAAGTGGCTCGAAATAGTGAATTTTGCCTTGTTTTAGCATCCCCATTCCAAACCCCTTTGGATTTATTCAAATCCTACCTAGGTTATTTCCATGCCTTCTTTTTGGACTCTCTCTAGGAATTTCAGCTAAATCTAGACCTATGCTAATGATATGGACTCAGATATTTAAAAACCACTATTTTGCATTTTCTAAAAAATCCAAGAAGAATTGGGAAATGGTCCTCTCTGGCTCTTTTGAAACCCTCCTTATCATAGAAAAAACCCAGGAGTTTCATCTCATTCTGAGTTACTATGCTCTTGTTATGGATAAAATAATATGTTGGCTCTATACTTCTTTTTTTTACGCCTTGGAACAATTTTTCCTACGTGGCTTCCTTGTTGTTGTGGCTAGTGATGTGGCATTCTGGATCCATAGAGGAGTCCAAAACATTTGGGATTGATCCCACTTGGTATTTTTTATGGATGCTGTCAAGGAGGAACATTACCCTTTAGGAAACTATCATGACTAGTACATGAGATGGACCACACTGCATCAAGAGAGGGGCCAAACAATGTCGTAGTTCAAAAATACCTTCCATACTTTGCGCACCAAGTTGGGTATCAAAGACTCTGAGTGGAATCTATTTCTAAAATAATGTGGGGCTCTACATAGGTACATCCAAACCTAAATGGATTTTATGTACATCTCATCATTGAGAGAAGCTTATCGATATGCAGTAAAAATCGAGCAGAAATTTAAGCACCAGAACAAGCAGGAATTTGGGTCTCCAAATCCGAAAAAACCAAAGTATGGTAAAGGCAACCCTAATCCATAGAATAGCCAACATAAAGAAAACCATTCCAAGCCGCAGGAAAATAAGGGTAACGGGAAGATGAAAAAGGACACTTGGAAGTGGTGTGACTTCCAAAAACTCCCTTGGCACAACACCGATGGATGTCATTCAAAACAATCATTAGTGGTTGATCTCAAAGAAATAGATTCAAGCCTTGACTCTGACTCTGATTCATAAAATAATAAAAGGATATAGATCATTGATACAGAACCCACTGCTATTGTCGCAACCGCAACAATCTAAACATAAGAACTAGAGCATCCTAAGGAGGGGGAGCACCTCTTCCATTTACAGATGTGGGTGAAGGGGACCCCAATGCATTTTATTATTGACATCGAAAGCCATATGAACCTCATCTCAGTAGAGGTTTTCAAGAATTTGTATTTGCTGACAACACTATACCAACAACCATACAACATTGGATGGCTTCTCTAGGGATGATATCTTCATGTCAACCAGTAGTGTCGCATGTCATACGACATCAAGCCCTTCAAGGATGAGGTATTGTGTGATGTTTCCCCACTAGAATTCCATGATGTTCTATTAAGGAATCCATATATGTGGAAGCGTCATGTTATTTATGAGTCTCGATCCTGTAGCATCATTGTTACTCTAGGGGTTCAACTCTACATGATACCAAAGGCAACTCTGCCTATTGTCCCGACAAAAAAATTCTGCAAAGTAATATATCATACCACAAAGTTTAGCCTTTTCATGATCTATTCAGAATATAAGGACACTAAAATCACTATAGACTCGATCCAAGATCCTTATATCCAACAGAAGCAGATCAACAAAATTGTATAAGAGCACCAATATATCTTACTACACCTACACGGGTTCCTCCACACTATCTAGTCAAGTAAAGTTATAACAAATCCATTCATGGTATCCATTGTGCATCTTCACCAATAGATCTCTCCCACACTTAGGATAATTAGGAAACTATATTGGTTGAATGGATCCAACCCCTCCAACAACATATTCATAACATCCTTCAACAATCTAAGCAACATAGTTTCTTCAACAAGGCAAGCAACTCACCAAGGTTCAGATTCAACCAAAGCTTCCCCGTGGACTTGATGCAATGGAGACCATTTCTTCTTAATAGGGGGAGAAATGAACCAGGAGGAAATCAATGGCCACCCACCTATTCCACTGGCTCAAAACAAGGGTTTTTGTCTTTGTTCTTTTTTTCTACATCTTTTCAGGTCCTAAACTTCTGGGGTCGTTTTGAGGCCCTAAACAACATTTTTTGTACCCGCCATAGTTGCAATATGGGATTTATACAAAGTGTAATAGAAAAAATAGTATTCCTCAGATAGACCTTTCCAACGATCTATCGGGTTCCCCAATCGAAGATGGTATGCAAAAGTTACACCCTAGGGAAGTTGACGTATCAACTAGCCCCATTGGGGCCCACAAACATTTTGGTATTTCATCTTTCGGGGTTAAGGTTTTGGATTTTATTTATGTTAAAAGGGCCTCTAGAGTCTCATTGTAAATATAATCATCTTATTTTGAGTGAGCATATCCATCACATCTCTTCTTAGAGATAATTTTCCACCATTCTAGAGGGTCATTCACTATGTATTTTTACAGTTAATGTACATTTTTCGTCTTTAATAAAAATTGTTTTTAACTGTATCTCTATGTTTCTAGAAATACATATATGTATTTATTTATTATATTTCCACCTTCATTTCATTCTAAAACTAATCTGGATCAATGGTATGAAAGAAGGATACTCCTTTTCATTTCTTAGTGCAAGTCCTCGACGAGGTTAGTGTATAGAGAGTTGGGTCTCGAACTAGTTTCTCTTTAGGGAAACTTCTCTCACCAACTGTTGTTGGGAAAAAATACCCTACGGACTAGCAAACTAGGGTCTGATTTGCATGCAGATTTTGACCTTAAAGAAATGACCTTTTAACCTACCACCCCAAACCTTAAACCCCTCTTTCAAGACACATGCATGGAAAGGAACTACTAACCTTTTTACCGATGTTTGGTGTAGATCCTCCGTTGCACTTTGCCCGCTTCCTTACGCTGCTCCTTCCAAAGTTAATATGCAATCAAGACAAAACACTAAGCATGCATGCTATTTTTCTACTTGAGGGTTAGAAATTAAGCATAAATTGCACAAATCATAAACAACTCATGCATTGGGACGGGAAAGGTATTCTTTTATTATTTTTAAAATGAATCAACTTACAATCAAAGTCGAGACCAGCCACCCCTCCTTGATCCTGATCCTAGGCTCCTCCTCTTCTTTGTCCTCCAATTGCTTTGCGCTAATTCTCCTTAGGCTTGAGGAAAGGCTAAAGGGTTGGGACAAATGGATTCGACAAATGGGCAGAGTTTCTTTGCTATGTTTTTCCTCTTCCAAATAATACCCCTACCCCTTCTTTTATAGGCTAGAAGGAGCTAGGGTTTTGGATGAACTCTCAGCCATGCATGGCCAGGAGTTTCAGTTAACTGACCCATATCTTTTTGTCCTGTCGGCAACTTTCCTGTTTTTGTGCTTTGTTAGGTAAACACGGGCTGTAGTAGGCCTGCCAGTGTTCACCCGCGTGCAGTAGTGGGTTAGGGCACATGTACCTTTACCCAAAAGGATTTTTAAAGAGGTTTATCAACAGATGTTTTGGCAATGAAGGGTAATGAGTTGGCCTGATGTCGGGTAAGCATATATGGTGCAATTTAGGGTTATAACAGATGCTCCCTAATGTGTGAGGTCAGAAGAGCATATGATGGCCGAAATACATTACCAATTCTTTACCAATCTGTAATGATAGGCTGAATGAGTGAGCCCAAGAATCAGGAATCAGGAGGTGTCGTCTGAAAAATAACAAATGTCTCACCGAGGCGGGCATACCCATGCTCGGGATAAAATAGAACCATGGCTACCAATCAAATACACTGTAGATCCATGTCAAATAACCATAAAGAGTAGCCGCGAATAATACAGAGCGGAGCTACATCTCGAAATCAGAAACATATACATATAAAGTATCCATCTCCCAAAAGTTGATTCGGCCTGATGGCTATACTTCAGAGCTCGAGCAACAACTTCAAAATCTTCTAAAATCAGGTAGGAGTGTAACATGAGTGTACGAATGCACTACCCAGAGATATTCAACGGCTCGTCGGTTATGGACTTGATAATCTTGATGATCGGACTGAAGGCTTCAGTGATTTCGAACAAAGACTCGATTGGACGTTCAGGATGGCCGAGTATGCAGACAAGAGACATATTGCAAAAGGGTTGACTCAGGCTCAGTGACAAACTTCCCTTGGATAATAGCACGACAAGTGATAAGACTCAGGCATCATATCTGTTAATCATAAGTCTACGAAGGAAGAGGCAACACAAACTCTCCATATGTTTGGAAGAGT
>SNQJ01S0037917.1:16143-42369 GCA_010110895.2 Picea sitchensis
CCATAAAATTCAGGATGTTGAAACAATTGAAGACATGGGAGGAAGCATGTCAAGTATTTATGCATCCTTGGACAACAAGAAAGCAAAGTATCAATCCCCCATGGTTGAAGTGGAAGGTAAGATTGATAACCAACCCATAACAATTTTAATCGATTATGGAGTGAGCCATAGTTACAAAAACTCTAACATTTTTAAAAGACTTCACTTGCAAAGGATTAAGCATAAGAAATATTGGTTAGTCCATTTATCCATAGGGGTGAAGAGAAGGATCAATGAGTTGGTTAAAGATTGTCAAATAGACATTAATGGACTCAACACAAATATAGATGTGAACATCATACCATTGGGTTCATATGATTGTCTAAATGGAATGGATTGGTTTGGGAAACACCATGTTGTCCTAGACTATTACAACAAGACCATAAATTGTCTTGATGAAGAAGGGAAGCAAGGAAATATTCAAGGCATTGCAAGAGTTGTAGTTGTTAGAGAAATATCAGCCATGCAGTTGAAAAAGATTTTTGGGAAAAGAAGTCAATTTTTTGCAGCCCATATGGAAGAGGCAGCCAAAGACAAAGTGGCAAGTATTGAATACCATCTGGTCTTGAAATATTTTGAAGATGTTTTTGGGGAGATCCCAATATTTCCATCAAAGAGAGGCATCGATTTCTCTATTGATTTTGCGCCGGGAGATTCCCTTATGTCCAAGACACCTTATAGAATGGGCACACCAAAATTAAAAAGAGTTGCAAATGCAGCTTGAATAGTTGTTGAAGAAGGGGTATATACACTCGAGTGTGTCACCTTGGGGAGCCCCAATTATTTTTATAAAGAATGATGGAACCTTAAGGATGTGTATTGATTCCATGCAGTTGAATAAGGTCGCAATAAAGAACAAATATCATTTTCCAAGGATTGATGATCTCTTTGATTAGTTGAAAGGTGCAAAGATATTTTCCAAGATTCACCTGAGATCATGATATCATCAAGTGAGGATAAAATAAGAGGAAATCAATAAGACAACGTTCACAACAAGACATGATCATTATGAGTTTACAGTCGTGTCATTTGGGATATCAAATGCCCCAACAATTTTCATGTTTCTGATGAATGGGTTGTTCAAGGAGTACTTGGACAAGTTTGTAATTATTTTCTTGGATGATATTCTAGTCTACTCCAAGATAGAAGAAGAGAATGAGAAACATTTAAGAATAGTGTTGCAAGTTTTGAGACAACATAAGTTGTATTCCAAGCTATGTGCATATTTTATCAAAAGAAGATCCACCACTTGGGGCATATTATTTCAACAGATGGGATAACACTTGATACCGAGAAAATAGAGGTCATTAGAGGATGGACAACACCAATAAATGTCATAGAGGTCATATCTTTTATGAGTCTTGTTGGTTATTATCGAAGATTCATAAAGGTGTTTTCAAAGATTTCGAACCCAATCACTTCTTTGCAAAATAAGGGAGTGAAATTTGAATGGACTCCCAAATGTGAAGAAATATTTCAACAAGATATTTTGACAAGTGCACCTATATTGAAGATTGCAGACCCAAATGAAGACTTTGTATTGTGCAAGAATTTTTGCAAGGAAGGGCTCGGTGGAGTCCTCAGTGAAAAGGATCATGTGGTATGCTATGAATCTATAAAATTGAAGGAACATGAGAGGAATTATGATACACATGACTTGGAGTTGGAAAAAAAATTTCATTCATTAAAAATGTTGAGGAATTACCTCATGGGTCGAAGTTTTGAGCTAAGAACAGACCACTGTGGTTTGAAGCATTTTTTTGGACAACCAACATTATATGCTAGACAAACTAGATGGATGGAATTTATGAGTGAGTATGACTTTGAAATTAAGCACATAAAAGGCAAGGAAAATCAAGTGGATGATGAACTCGGTAAAAGAGCACATGAAGTGCATATTTCAACCTTTAGCATGTTCAACACAGATTTAAGAGATAGAATTTTAGAGGTCGAATATTCAGACCAACAATATGTAAAAATAAATGAAATATTACAACAAGATAATTTATAGCAGAAATTTAATTGTTATGAGTTGAAAGAGGATGTAATTCTCATGTATAAAGGAAAAATATATGTGCCAAATTCAGGAGAGCTGAAAAAATATAGTGTTGATGGAAATGCACAATGTTCCATATGTTGGGCACCCATCATATCAGAATACAATTGCATTTGTAAGAAGTCGATACCTTTGGTCAGTAATGAAGAAGGAAGTGGCTAATTACATAGTCAGGTGCCTGGAATGTCAAAAGGTAAAAACAAAGCATAGACATCCAATGAGGCTGCTACAGTCATTACCCATTCCTAAGTGGAAATGAGAAGTGGTTACAATTGATTTCATTACAAAACTTCTCAAAACAATGAAGAAACATGATTCCATCATAGTGGTGGTGGAAAAATCAACGAAAAAAACACATTTTATTCCTATGAAGGCCACACACAAGGGAACAAATATTGCAGAAATTTACATGAAGGAAGTTGTCAGGTTACATGGAGATCCTAAGGAAATTGTTTTAGAAAGAGATCCAAATTTAACCTCAAATTTTTGGAAAGGTTTGTTTAAAGGATTTGGGACAAATTTAAATCTCAACACAACTTATCACTCAGAGTTAGATGGGAAAAAAGAGAGGACTAATAGAATAATTGAATACATGCTTAGAATGTATGTGATGAACCCGCCATCAAAGTGGGAAGATTATATCTACATAGTGGAATTTTATTACAATAATGGGTATCAAGCCTCATTAAAAATGATCCCATTTGAAGTTTTTTGTGGAAGGAAATGTAACACAATAGTGAGTTGGGATAACCCAGTAGACAGAGCTATCATTGGGCCATAATTATTAAAGGAAATGGATGAGATAATGGTGAAGATCAAGAAGAATTTCAATTCTTCCCATAACAAGAACAAAATTTATGCAGATACGAACAAAGTTTTTAGATATTTTAAAGTTGGTGAACATGCTTTCCTAAAAGTGAAAACAAAGAGAAGTTCAATAATATTGGGTTGCTTCCCAAAATTGGCAGTAAGATATTGTGTTTCATTCGAAATATTAGAAAATATATGGTCAATTGCATACATGATAGTATTTCCTACATCCATGAGAGTGCATAATATTTTTCATGTTTCATTATTAAATAAATATGTGTCTGACCCTAACCACATAATTGATTAGACTATGATCCAGGTGGAAAATGAAGGGGATTTCTAGGTGGAACCAATATGCATCCTAGACCATAAAGTCAAAGTCCTCCAGAACAAATCCATAGAGATGGTAAAGGTTCAATGGACCTGCTACAGTCTCGAAGATGCAACATGGGAGAATGAAAAATCTATGCAGGAGGAATATCCACATTGTTTTTTCAATTTTGAGGATAATGAAAGATAAAATGAAAGATTTCATTATGAGCATCTAAAGTTCTAGAACCACATCTCAAAGTCCTAACCAACTTGTGCTAAGGGGCCTGATAAAAGAATGACTCATTCCTTGGGTTAATCCTGATAAATGAATGGTACATTCCTTGGGTTAATCATGATAAATAAATGGTGCATTCCTTGGGTGAGTAGGTTGAAGGGAATACAATATTTTGGTTGGAACTGCTAATAGAGTTGTTAAATTGAAATTTTTTATTTCTTAAAGTATTGTGATGTAAAGTGTATATGTATATCAACATAGTGTGCACTGAAGATGGTGCACAATTGTAGAAGAGGGGGAATGTAACATCCCCACTATAATCCTCATTTTTATTTATGCATAATGAGATATGAATACGGCTATTGTCAAGCAATGTAATACACAAATTGTATTTATAAATTTAATAAATATAATGTGATGCCAGCTGGTGGGAATATGGACAGAGATGGGGGCTGATTTATCCATAAGAGAGGGAATGCCTAAGAGTGTCTAAGAGGGATCCAAGGAGGAAATTAATTATGGGTATTAATTCAACCCAAATTTCTATATTTTATTACCATTGGGGATAACTTATATTTTATGGTTGAGTGTATGAGAGCCCAATCAATAAATATCTTTCAGGGGCAGGTGTAGAAGTGACATCCATAGTTATTGGAAGCATGGGGATGCTATACAATCAACATTGGGTAGGGTAAGAAGTCAACTATCTTGCGAAAATAGATGAAATTCTTATAGGGGAGAATATATAGTTTTCCACGGGGAGTTTTGGGCATGAACAAGGAGGGAGAGTAAGAAAATAGATCACATGAAATTAACTAAGAAGGTTGGGGGAATTCTGGAGCATGCTGGAGCATTTTTGGAGCATAATGGAGATGAAAATTGAAGAGCTAGGTTGTCATGCCTGAAGAGTGAACTCCTAGGTGAGTTTCACTAAAACAACAAGTGTTGTTGTTGTTTTTAATAGTACCGTTTCCAGGTAGCAAGTTCCCTTGATTTCCCAACAGAGAGATTCCCATTTACATTTTCCAGAGAGACCTTGATAAATGAATGGGATACCCAAGGGACAGAGATTAGTGAAGGGGTACATTCCTTTGTTTGGTGTTGGGTTTGTGTTTTGACTATTTTTTTTCGATGGCCAAATCCTTTTTGCATGCAATATTATAATGGTGTTCTCTCATTTAGCAATTTTGAAGGTATTCTCAAAGCTTTATATATCAATTCACCATGAATTCACACTAGGTATGTATAATTATTGTTTTTGCAGTGATTTTACGCTCAATTCAGCTTAGTTAAATGTTTATGAAGATCTAACGTATGGTTTTCTTCCAATAGGGAGAAATTGCGATCCGATCCTCCATCTAGTACCTCATCCAGAACTTCGTTCAACAGTTGATCCAGCATGTGATCTGACACTCCATCCAGCACGTGATCCAACACTTGGAGCGCATAGGAGCTGGCGGTTAGTGCATTCGTGACCTTTGATCGACGAATCAGGGATCTGGGTTTTATTCCCTCTCATTCCCTCCAACTACAGATCTCGACACACCTCGGATTGGGCAGTTGCAATGACCACTGAGTGGCACACAATATTGTTAGAAGATGTTGTTGTTAGAATGCATTTAATGAGTTTAATGTTTTTAGAGAGGGTCGACCCTTCCAGTGGCCGACCTCTCAAGTTGTGTAATCACCTATAAATACTATTGCTTGTGACATGAACCAAAGAGATGAATTCTTATTATTTTACACAAACATTATCACCAATTTTGTTCTATACTCTGTTTTTATGCTTAATGAAAGTGTTGCGTTAATTTAGCATCTGCATTTTCTTGTTAGAGTGTTGCCACGACCTTCTAGGGGGGCCACCAATGGTCTGGGTGATTGTGTATACCAGTACATATTTACAATTATCTAGTTGTTTTTCTTAGATTTCAAAATTGTTTCTTCATTGTGTAAATTTCTCAATTTCAAGTGCTTTCTGTGTGTATATTTGAATTGCAGATTGCTTATCTATTTCATCTTCCTGTACACTTTCTCATAATTGCAGATTGCTTTTTGAGTTGTGTATATCATGGAGGGATGTCCATGGTTGTGTGTTAATGATTTTGTTTTGTTTGCAGGTTGTAGAAGTTGTTTAATTACATTGTTATGTTTTTTTCTTCTTAACTATAAGTTACTCTGCAAAGTATTAATTGAGATAGGTTTATTTGTAGCTTTTATAGAGTAATTGGTTTAGTTTTGACAGAGTACTAATTTAGATAGGTTTACTTATAATTGCAAATTCTCTCTGTAGGTCTGTTTCATTTATTAATTTTTCCTCAGCATGATAGTCTAGAAATGGATTTTGAGTTATGATTTTTAATAGAATTTTGGTTGATTTTGAGTATGATTTTTAATAGAATTTTGGTTGATTTTGAGTATGATTCTTAATGATAGTTTAGTTCACTTAGGTTATGATTTTTCTTAAAATCTCAGTTATGGATTTGAGTTGTAATTTCTAATTAGCATTAGTCAAGAGTTGTAGGTTTGCACAGAGTGTTTTTATTGTCATCCTAACTATGAATTTGAATTAGGATTTTTAATTAAGTGTTAAATTATGAGTTTATGAGTTTATAGCTTTGCTTGAGTTAGTGATTTTGAATAGGGTACTTTCCAGTAGTTGTATGATAAAGTGAATGATTGATGCACAATGTTTAGAGATCACATGGATTCCAAGAACACTTAGTATTACCTCTATGATGGCAAAACTCTCTATATATTTCCTTATCCATACTTCCCATTTCTCTGTAGAAGTTAGCATTGAATTAATTCCACTTGAACTGTCATTAATAGTCAGATTCCATCGTGATGTTATTCGACACCGAAGACACAATCATCACATTTGAATACTTTCCTTCTTTTTACTACAAAATAGAAATAGTTTTGATAAATTAGAATTTGAATATTGTCATAACACTCTTTCTTTTAGTTAGGTAGATTAATGTTTATTCTTTGAAAGATAGAAACAGTTGTGAGTTTCTTCAAGAATAGAGTTCACTTGCCAATATAGTTTTGATAGATTAATTTCTTACTTGATTACTTGCTCATTCATTTAGAGGTAGATAGATCAAATAATTGAGAAATATATTACTTGTTGTTTGCTAATTCAAAGAGATATTGAATAGATTAAATATCTTTGAAATAGATTGCTTGTTATTTTCTTATTTAGAGATAGACTAAAAGTTCATAGTCTTAGATTGTGTAAATCTACTTAGGTCAAATAGTTCATAGCTCTAGAATTTCTTAAATCTCTTCATTATTTGAGTTTATTGGAATTAGATTAGGTGAGGCTAGGATATATTAGAGATCTAGACCTGTACATATAGTGCTGGCACCTCGAAGCCTATGAGCTGCGGGTTGATAATTTAATGTCAAAATAGATAGCATATATTTCACTCTACATTTTCGGCATTGTTGATGGGGAGGTGCTAAAGGGATTAGAGATGAGGTAGGTAGGTTAATTACACAACAAAGGGAAGGATAAAATTTAAGACAAGAAGTAAGAACCTACGCATCCATTTTAATGGGTTGATCCAAAGCCATGTTGTTCCCTTTCCACAATAGTGTTTATTTTTTTTGCAAGTTTGTTTACTTTTCTTAGTTTGTTTACTTTTCTCAGTTTGTTTACTTTCCTGCAATTTACTTTCCCGCAAGCGTACTTTCTTTCCCGCACAATGTGTTTACTTTCCCACAATTTATTTTTCCTTCCAGTGTGCTTATTTTACTGCAAGAGTGCTTTCTTTTATTTCTTTTATGCAAGTTTTATTTATTTCATGCAAGTGTGCATCCCTTTCGCAAAGTGTGTTTGTTTTTCCTTCTAGTGTGTTTACTTTGATACATGTGTGAGTTTGATTTTGTTCCTGCAATCATATTTTATTTTATGATTTCATTCCTTTCCTGCAAGAGTGATTTATTTTATGCAAGAGTGATGTGTTTGTTTTGCACAAATCTGCTTTAAATGTGTATTTCATTTTTTAGGTAGTTGTGATTAAAAATATTAAAAAATCTATAATAATTAAAAAAAATAAACTTGTGGGTGCTTTAAGAACCCTAGACACTAATCCCTGTGTGAGGTAGGACCCATCAACCAACAGAATGGATTCGAAGGTGACCCTTAGTTTGGGAGAACTCTCTCAAATCCTAGCAGCAGTCGAGATTTCTTCTTTTCAGGAAGAACACATCTTGACAATAGTCATGAACTTATATACCTCTTTGGAAATGATAAAAGAACCAAAGTCCCATGACCTTCAAAATGATTTTTCTTGCTGAAATGAAAATGAAGCTGAAAAATTATGGACTACATCCAGTGGAGAGTGATCACTAATACCCGAGATTAAGGAGTCCTCAACATTCATCTCAACAGATCCTTTATGTACTTCAGAAATCAATCATCCAGAAGAAGAGGATTTGCATAGCATGATGAAGGAGAGCACAAAGATTACTATTGATGAACATCAATACTACAATACTATTCTCTTCTTCAACACCTTTTGATGCCAAAAAAATTAGGTTGGTTGGTTCTTCATATCCAGGTAATCACCGCGATAACTTTTTCATATGTGGATATGGGTATGTTTCTTATCTTGCTTCTCACATGGTTACATTGGAAAAATTCTTACACTTGAATAAAGATTTTCCTTTCTTTTTAGGTAGAGTAGGATAGTAAATAAAAATTGCATGTTGTTAGTTTAGCTTAAAGTCTAATGCAGCCTCATTTTACATTTTATTTTTAATAAAAGAACCATGAGATACATGTGCCTATGACTTGATCTCATTGATCTCATCAAATTTTGATATTTTAGAGTGTGCTTTTTGACAAACAGTTTTAGAAACTTTTTGCAGGTATTCATCTAACAACAGGTGGACAACTCCAAGGAGATAAAAAGGGAAGTATTTTACTTCAGAAGAAGATCTTGCTATATTTGAACTATGTTGTCTTCTTAAGCATCAATTGGATAATGACTTTTTATTATGCTTAGATATTGCTTGTTGTGAATTAGCCATATTTTTGCAAGATTTCTATCTTCCTTTCTCTCAAGGCATCTTTAATGGCAGTTTCTCTTAACCTCCACCACTAGAAGATATAAGGAAGTGACACCTTGTCTTATCAAACCTAGAGGTTACTCATACAATTTCCCCAAGAACCTTGAGTAGGTGAGTAACGTATCTTTATGAAAGAGTAGCAAGAAGGTCTGGTTAGCGGTTAGCCATGGAAACATCACCTACGTCCACTTAAGTACCCTTTACATTAGGACAATCTATAAGGAATACATAAAGAAGAGTCATCCTCTAACATAAATACCATCCCAGGCTTAAATAAATAATTTCAGAACTGTCTCCCCATCTTCTTGCAAAAATCAATCTCTATATAAAAATCTTAAAAGATGGTGGACCAGTCTCTGTTGTAGAAGGGTGTAAGAGGATAACCCGTTGGGATACTGAACAGATCTGCTGGCAGTGGGTATCGGCCTATGGTATGACAAGGTAAATCCGTCGGAGTACTGAACAGGCTTGCTGACAGCGGGGTATTCTACCTAGCGAGGGTGATGATCTGAAAAACAATAAATAAATTTCCTAAATATTAAAACTTGTCCTAATGTACGACATTACTTGTAGGAAAAGATGAAAATAAGTATGCATGGTTAAGAAAAGGTCAATGAACTCCATAAATCTGCCATTGGGAACTAACTTTAAGACTATCCTAAGACTCTCTCGCCTACCTCTTATTAACTATACGTAGGATGTTTTGTCCTACAGGTGGGGCCATATTTTAGTCGTCTCATCAGACTAATGTGTGAAATTTATTTCTACACTTGGAAAACTATAAATCTTAGGCTATTGGGAGAATTGAATGGTTCCCTATATCTTTGATTGTGAGGTGTCACAATACTTAGGAGTGGGGGAGGGGTTTCATGAGATGAAAAATGATAAACACTTCCCATCTATATTACAATCCATGAGAAGAGGAAGTAGAATCTATATTAAAAATGCTATCATATTGTTTTTATGATATTTTGGGCTATTATATCAACAATTGTTTTTATTAATATGCTAAATTCTATACTGTTGACATCACTATGTGTTATAATCATGTTGTACAATTTTTTTAATGGAATACTATTTAATTGGTTATTTGTTTCAATTACAGATCATTAACAAACTGTTAAAATCACTACATATATGTGTTACACGCCTATGAATAGAGGAACAAGTTGTTTTATATTGTTACAAGAGCGATGAAAAGGCAATCAACAATGGATAGTCCTATTCACACTTATCCTGTCCATGCTCCTGTTCACCATGACTATTAGAAATTGCCCAAGCTGAGTGTTATGGGTGAACGTCCCTTATAATGGGGATAATTTCCACTTGCACAGGAGTGCCATATGGAGTGCCATAAGGAGTTCCATTTGGAAGACTGGATGGAGTTCCATCTGGACGACCGAATGAAGTGCCATATGGAGGATCAAATGAGGTATGCATATATTGTAAATGACCATGATTGCATGCAGAAATGATCGTTCAAATTGATACACCTGTTGCACTGGTAAGTTAAGATGGATAGAATGGTATATTTTTCAAAATTCATGTTTATAATTGAATTAAAACTTTTTAATGCATTTTTATGATCAAATGACCAAGTCGAAGAATTGGACATTGATCTAATTCTCACATAATTGCATTTTCCTCCAAAGTACACGACCATTCGAAATTCAAATGTTGTGCAATCATAGTCACACATGGCAATCGTGTATGATGAATTCACTCGTGAATTCAACCGTTTCCACCTCAATTGCATTAAAAATTAAGGATTTTGCCCACCTTTCCATTCCACTCATCCCTTATTTTTTGTGTCGTGCTCATCCTCTGCCCGATTACTTTCTTTTTCTCATCCTCTTCACTATAAACATGCCTAAACGCTATGAACCTTCCTCTTACGTCGAGATTCTAGCCATTCCTGAATTCACAGAGTATAGAGAGATCTTCCTTTGCATAGGGTGGGGACCATTATTGGCCAGTATGTAGGGCCACAATGATGGCGTCTCACTACAATTCTCTCTTGGGTTCGATGGGAGGTTGGTTCACATAGGTTCTATGGTCTTCTTGGTCTCTGAAGAATCAATTTACTTGGCCACGAAATTTCCACAGGTTGGGGATCGATGATTCAAACACCATCAATTTCCACATCCAAGCTATAACAGAGTATTTAAGCCTGAATTTCAAAACATTTATGGAGCCAAAGGGTACTCAAAAGAATGGATCAAGAATGAATTGATTAATCCCCTGATCGTAATTACCATTCTTATCACTTGTGAAGGTAGGTACTATGTTTTCAAATCTTTTCATTTTCATTTGTTATCCAATTTCCAATTTAACAAACCCTTGAATTTTCCTTTCTACTTCTTGAAAAGTCTTGAGAAAATGCCTTCCCAAGTTCGTAAAAACTTGGCCAACCCTCACAACAATCTATTCCACCATGGCCTTATCAAATTGCTTGTCATAACTGAATTGACAAAATAGGGAAAGACATGTGATGAATTCCTTTACCAATTCTCAAACCTCCATCTTATAGTCAACACCAGCAAGAGATCAGTTGATTTAGAGGCTTCCACCCCACCTAAGCCTCATTCTCCAAATTATCCAAACCCTCCAACTCAAACTATCTCTCGGTCTGATCAAAATGCCAAGAAAATCATTGATTCCCTTGCAGCCTCATATGGTAAGAAAATAAAAAAGCCCGTTGATAATTCCCCATTGCCTTCAACACCTGTTGATCCTCAACCTAAGAAGCTACAAGATGCATTTCAACAAGAATTTCCTTCATTCCCTACAAATAGAAGAGGAAAAAATCGATTCAAGGGGGAATATTTTCGAAGAAGAACACGAAGTAAAAGTGGCAAACCCAATGTAAAACCTCCAAGAACTTCAGATCCTATCCAATTATCTTTCGATCATGAAATACCCCATAAAAGAATCAGAGAAGTTTCTGAAGAAGAGTTTGAGCTCGATAAAGAAGTTAAATATGAACCTAGTCTCTTTCACAAAAGAACTATTACTCCTTCCTCCCACATGCCTACATCATCTTCCAAAGATGATATACCTTCTACATCCATCAAGGGATCCAAGCCCTCTTCTTTTGAACCATCTGATCATACCCCAATTATTGAGAAATTGCAACAAGAAAATTCTCAGTTGCTTCAACAATTGGAAGAGAGAAAAACTATGGATAGGCATCTACATCAGGACAATGTTGTATTGCAAGCAAAGGTGAATTCTCTCCAGCGATTGGTTGATAAAATGACCACCACCAATCACAACCTCCTGATACAATTGAAACATTGTAAAAGTCCTAAGACAAAATCCCCAGGACAAGAGGGAGAAGCTTCTAAATCCAATCCACCCCCTCCTTCATGAGTCTAGTTATGTCGGTTGATTCATTTTTGTTTGCATAGGGACCTGCAAATCGTTAGTTGTGGGGGTAAATGTTGGGTTCGTGTTTTGACTATTTTGTTTTGATGGACAAATCCTTTTTGCATGCGATATTATATATGCTATTGTCTCATTTAGCCATTTTGAAGGTATTCTGAAAGATTTATATATCATTTCACCATGAATTTGCACCAGGTATGTATAATTATTGTTTTTGCAGTGATTTTACGCTCAATTCATCTCAGTTAAATGTTTATGAAGATATAACGTGTCATTTTTGTTGGCCCTCGACCAAGTTTTGAGGAAACCTTGGTCAGGTTTGAACCACTTTTGGACTTCGACAGGTTGGTCAAAAATGGAGTGCCCAAGCGGAGCGAAGATCGCAGATCTCAATTATTTGGCAGGCTATGTGGACCCAACAAGGGGTTCCTTAGGGTTTTTTTAATGGGTTATGGGATGTCGGGCCAGGGGTTTACCCTTGATTAGGCCTTATTGGAAAAGTATAAATAAGTAAGAATGTAATGTAGAGGGGAGTCCATATATTGGAAGGCTAAGTGCTAGTAGTTTTGAGTTGCTTTGTGCAAACCGAATGCATATGTGAGGCTCTGTGCTTAATAGAGAAGTTGGCTCTATGCCTTGATCTGGTTTTGGAAGGAGGATCTGGTGCACAGTGCACAGATCCCCTATCTGGTGCGAAGCTTAGCTCTGTGGCTTAGTGCACAAGAGCGGATGAATGTAAGATATTGAAGAATAATAAAGAAGACGAAGCAGTTGGAGGATGTAGCCCCACTCTGGGGTGAACCATGTATATCTTGTGTCTTTGGGTTTCTTTTTGCTTTGTTGGTTATGTTATGAATCTACTCATTGCTTTGTCTATTATGTATGTTAGATATATATGTTGATGCTTAGTGCTTAGTTATGTTAAGAATGAATGAATTCTAGATCTAACTGAGTGCTATGTGCTAAATGATTGAATTACCTTTATTGTTACTACGTCGATCTATCTTAGGGTTTCTTCTCCGATGTTAATAAGCTAATGAATTAATTCATATCACCTTATAAGAATTGATAGAATACTCTGTGAAGTGTTGTTATCACATATATGTGTCCCAGCTTGGTTACAAACACTTGAGTCCTGTAACCCCCCTGCTTCGCAGGTGTTGCCGAAAGGGCCAATAATTAGGGTTTTGTTGGTGCATTATTGAAGCATTGAACCCTGGGTTTGGCCTTGTGCCAACAAATGGTTCTGTTCCTAGGACCTGAAACTATGATTGTTGGGAACTGAAGTAAAGAGAAGAGAATCTTTGTGCGTAGATCTACTGCTATAGTGCACAGTACTCTACTTGACTTGCGAGGCTCTGTGTTAAGAAAGAAACATGATCTGAAGAAAAGAGGTAAGATCTTAAAATAAGTAAATCTTTGTGCTTTGATAAGAGTAAGATAAGTGAATTTTTTTTTTCGAAAGCATGAATTTAGGTATGTTTAATAGATTATTTCCTAGTTTGAAAGCTAGGGCGTAGTTGGAAGAAAGAGTTGATCAAAGTAAATCTAATAGAAATGAATAAAGATGTGTTATTCATATGCATAGAAATAATTTTTGGACTAATAACTGGATGTAGGAACGTAGAAAGAATTTTTGTAGATTGCAGGCCCAACACTGCGATCCTAGTGTGCATTACAGGAGAAGTTGGGGAACATACAAGAGGAAAAGAGGATTGACATTGTGTTATAACTGCGGAAGATCGGGACATCTTGCTAAGGAATGCCCTGGTACAGGTTCTCTTTGTATTTGTTGTAAAATTGTTGGTCATGAGGTTGAGGATTGTCCAAGGATGATTGCTAAAGTTGAAAGGATGAACATGGGACAAGAAAAAGAAAGTCAAGAGACTAAGAACATGTTAGACAATCATAAAAAGAACAAATCAGAGGAAGTTCATACTACATTAGTACAGTTGAAAGAAATGATGGATGTTCATAAAGATATTAGTTTACCAGAGATATTGGAAGTAAAACAACTCATAAGTACAAGAATAGAAGACTTCGACATAGACTATGTATTGGATGAGGAAACACAAGTGAATATTATGACAGAAGATACTTGGGAAATTTTGGGAAAGCCTACTATGGTACCTTCACTGGGAAGGATAGGCTTATTCAAGGGAAAGATAACCTTATGGAAGAGTTACTAATTTACCTATTATTATCCATGGAACATGATAGAATTTGAAGTCATTGTTAAAGTTTGTTGAGAACAACACCCCTTTCCCACTTTGTTAGGAAAGACTTGGATTGAGAAGGATCAAATCAGGAGGAAAAGCGGAGAGGAAGAAGGTACATAAAAGTAAAAATAAGAACTAAGGGATTTCATAGCTAGAAAAATAGACCGACTACATAAAAGTAAAAATAAGAACTAAGGGATTTCATAGCTAGAAAAATAAACCGATTAATAGAAGAACGAGAAGATAAGTTGAAGCAACAGAAGGCAAGAGAACTAGCTTTCGAGGTTGAAAGAACACAAGAAGGTTTGAAGGATATATCTATGCAAGAAAGAAGAATACCCACCCTGGAATTAATAAGAGAAGGGCTATTAACTTTGAACCCTTTGAGAGCACATCAACAATGCGAAGTAGCTTCACTAAGAGAAGATAAGAATAAGAATGGAAAGAGAATTCCATAAGCTGTTAGAGAGACTCTGATTACAGGGAAAAAGGAAAGGAAGATCAATAAAAAGAATTCCAAGATAGAAAATCTACATGAAGATACAAAGAACATATGGAATACTTCACTGACTGGAACCTCGCAGGAGGCAGGTTTGTAGGATTTGAACCTCGCCAGAACAACAGAACCACACAGAATGGGACTTCGCCCTGGCGAAGCTATATGACCGTTAGAGGCACCCCGACCATTAGAAAGACGCTCCAAAATGGATAGGAAACAAATTTATGGGTGGATGGACCGCCTTTGGGATGTTGATACCGCACCATAACGGATAGATTCACATTGATGGAAGCATTCCTACTCATTCGAAGAATTCGTTATGATGCTCTCTTATTTAACCCGTCGGATGCTGCGTCGGGACCACTTTTCCACCTATGATTAACCGAGCCAAAAAAGAATTGATTGTGTGTCCATTTGTGTTATCAGAAACTAGACATCGTTGTCTGTTTTTCTACCCCGCTTACCCATTCGCCTACCCCGACCCACCTGTTTAACAGAGAGAATGTCGAGAGAACCCATTGAGTTAGAGAAGTTTGTTGAGGAGGTTCGTAAGAATTTCATGGTTGATAGAGCTATGTTTGAAGGAGTACAGGCGTCGTCGACCAGGGAACTGTCGGCTTCCCCTTCGACTGGACGACGTTCTGGCTGTGTTAACCCTGCGACTAAGCAGTGAACTAAGAATCGCGGTGATATGGTGAATATGAAGAAGATCACTTCGATCTTACTAGACTATATTCCACTGTTGGCTGGCACGATTAACCGCGACAACATCCCACATGATTATGAGTACACGTTGATCACCGCGTACATCCTGAAAGGAATACACATAGTTGGGAGTCGACTAGGACATATCCTACTACTGAAGAACAACGACTTCAACCTTGGAGATAGAAAGAACTATGCTATGCTTGCACCCCATAGATAGTTGACGAAGACAACTGGGAAGAAGCCTTTCCTGGTCTCCCAACCTTGGATAAAGGATCTCACGCAGTCCACTATACTAAATGTGATGAAGATTCCCCATTTTGGTCGTCACTGAGACGTTAACGCTTGCGTTAAAATCCTCTTGTTGTGATACCATGGCGGATACCTATGGCTTGACTGGAGGATTATTGTGGATCCCAAGTTGATCCAATTGATTATAGGATTAAGCATGAAGGGACCTGACCCTCAACATTTTTACCCAAGGAAGGCTTCGGACCGCTGCCTGGCATAGCGCATCAAAGAGGCTTACGACAAAGTCGAAAAGGGAAAGCGAGGCTACAAGGTAGCCTCTATCCAGGATGGCGCAATGTGCATCACTTTCCAACTCATAGATGGCAATCTTGTAAGAAATAACTGCCCCACACAGGTCACCAGGTTCGTGGTGGACCTCGCAGGAAAATGTGTGGAGGGCATGCAGATGAATTGGGCGAGTTACCTCGTCAATGAACTCAAGAAAGACTGTCGCGAAGCTCAGGATCAAGGTTACAAATTCCACTTTAGCTGGTTGCTCGTGTTGATTGCATTTGTCGCTTGGAAAATGCCTGAAGGAGCCACCTTTCCAGAGATTGAACCATTCGATCTGTTGGCCGCTAGGTTTGCTACCTTGTGGTACACCAAGGACATGTCGAAGAAATGGTAGTCGAAAGTTGTGTTCCATGCGTATTATCAACAACTGAAAATTGAAATTGAATCATTTCCGCGCATGACACCGCACACCTTGCACTAGTACAGACTGATATCCAAGTTCCACACAGATCAAAATTTTATATATATCACTTCGCACATAGATGAGAGAAAGGAAGAGTTGCAGTCATATTACAAGTTGACAGACAAAGACATGGAGAAGATCATGAAGGAGTGGCCATAGGAGATCTTTGTACCTGTTGTTGATGCAGAAATATCCAACACTAACATAATAGGAAGTCCCCTCATCACCCGGGTCGATCATGTTGGACAGTCCAGTGCGAAGAAGAAGAAGAAAAAGGAGGAAGTACAAAATATAGAGACCGACAAGGAGGACAGAGCTTCTGAAGTAAATGGATCTAGCTCTCTAGGAGGAGGAGATGAAGAAAATGGACAAGGAGGAGGGGATGAAGGAGAAAAGTAAGGAGAAGGTGAACCTACACCACTGAAAGATTCCCCTACTGAAACATTAACACCACATAAGAGGAAGGTTTCTCCGCAAAAAAAATCAGCAAGAAAGAAGACATGCAATAGCAAGCCCTAGTTAGAGGCCATGCTCACTAAGAACAACATCAACATAGTCCACAGAGCCATGGAGGATGCTTCCGAGGACATCTTGTAGAGATATGGAGTGAACCAGGAGGAGATGATTGAAAGGTTTGAGAATAAGCTAAAGGAAATACAACAAGTTATTCAATTGATATGCGCAGTGCCTATTGCACCTTCTTCATCACAAGTTGTAGAATTGGGGGATGAACCCGCCCAATTAAGAATACTTGCATATGAGAAAGAGGCTCGACTTCAGAAATTCCAAGAAGAAAAGGAGAGGGCTACAAAAGCCTTGAAACAAGAGAAAGAGGAAGTCTTAGAGAAACTATGAGTAGCGCAGTACTATGTAACTGCCTATAAAAACAAGAGAGATGAGTTTCATGCGATGTTCGAAGAGGACAAAGCAAAGATACAGAGAGAAAAGGACTAGCTTCTCACAGAGAAGACTACAGTCAAATAAGTGGTGAATAAAATAATTTTCTCTATGCCAGGCTTGGCATAGGAGGAACAGGAGTTAGTCGAGGTTAAAGTGGTGAACTTGCTTGGGCCATCGAGCAACTTCAAGCAAGGATAACAGAGTTGGAGATCCAAGTAGTTTCGAGCACTCCGCAAGAGGCGCACGACTAGAGCGAGGAAGCCGCTAAGAATGCAGTTGGAAGGATCAAAGCCATCACCTCAGAATTAAAGTAGCTAAGCAATAGAAGCACACAGACTTATGAATGCTTCACAGAAGATCCAAAGCTAAGGAAATTGGAAGCGCAGTTACAGGAGGCGCAACAACAGGCCTTATCTGTGTAGGTGCAAATGAATTTTCTCACTGCAGTTGAAAGAATGAAGAGATCTCAGGAATAATGCACGGTACAAAACAAGATTATCGCCATCTAGGGCAGAGTAATGGAAGTCGCGCAGAAACTAAAACCTGTGCAGGATGAAGCCTGCAAGGTGTTTGAAGAAATTGAAGTACAAGGCTCGCAATTGGACCCAGTGGTTGAGACAAAAGAACAATGCCTAAAAGGGTATGTTATAGAGAAAATGATCCAAGAGCTCACTAAGCAGGAGGCTCAAGAAAAACAACAAGTCGAGGAAGCTCGAGTGAAGCTTGAGGCCTTCGAAACAACATTGACCATACCAAAGTGACTCCAGACGAGTCAAAGGTGAGTGTTGGGGGCCTGTTGACCCTCAACCAATTTTTGAGGAAACCTTGGTCAGGTTTGAACCACTTTTGGACTTCGACAGGTTGGTCGAAGATGGAGTGCCCAGTCGGAGCGAAGATCGCGGATATCACTTATTTGGCAGGCTATGTGGACCCAACAAGGGGTTCCTTAGGGTTTTGTAATGGGTTATGGGATGTTTGCCTAGGGGTTTACCCCTGATTAGGCCTTATTGTAAAAGTATAAATAAGTAAGAATGTAATGTAGAGTAGAGTTAATATCTTGTAAGGCTAAGTGCTAGTAGTTCTGACTTGCTTTGTGCAAACAAAATGTGTATGTGAGGCTCTGTGCTCAATAGAGAAGTTGGCTTTGTGCCTTGATCTGGTTTTGGGAAGGAGGATCTGGTGCAAAGTGTGTAGATCTCCTATCTAGTGCAAATCTTGGTTCTATGGCTTAGTGCACAGGAGTGGATGAATGTAAGATATTGGTGAATAACAAACAAGAAGAAGCAGTCGGTGGATGTATCCCCACTATGGGATGAACCACGTATATCTTGTGTCTTTGGGTTGCTTTGTGCTTTGTTGGTAATGTTATGAATCTACTCAGTGCTTTTATTATTATGTATGTTAGATAGATTTGTTGATGCTTAGTGCTTAGTTATGTTAAGAATAAATGAATGTTAGATCTAACTCAGTGCTATGTGCTAAATGATTGAAGTACCTTTATTGTTACTGCGCCGATCTATCTTAGGGTTTGTTTTGCGATGTTAATAAGATAATGAATTAATGCATATCACCTTCTAAGCATTGCTAGAATACTCTGCAAAGTGTTATTATTACAGATCTGTGTCCCATCTTGGTTATAGACACTTGAGTCCTATAACCCCCCTGCTTCTACCTCGGGTGAGACTTCACCCTCTTCGAAGGTGTTGCCAAGAGGGTTGGTAGTTAGGGTTTTGTTGGTGCGTTGTTGAAGCATTGAACCCCGGTTCTACCCTTGTGCCAACAATTTGTTTATAATAGGGAGAAATCGCAATCTGATCCTGCATCTGGTACCTCATCCGACACTTCGTTCAACACTTGATCCAACACGCGATCCGACACTCCATCTGGCACGCTATCTGGCACTCAGAGCACATAGGAGCTAGTGGTTGGTGTATTGGAATCCTTTGATGGACGAATCGGGGATTTGGGTTTTATGCCCCCTCGTGCCCTCCAACTACAGAACTCGACACACCTCAGATTGGGCAGTTGCATCGACCACTAAGTGGCACACACGATTGTTAGAAGATGTTGTTGTTAGAACACATTTAAAGAGGTTATTGTTTTTAGATAGGGCCGACCCTTCCAATGGTCGACCTCTCAAGCTATGTAATCACCTATAAATACTATTTCCTGTGTCATGAACCAGAGAGGTGAATTCTTATCATTTTACACAGACATTATCACCAATTTTGTTCTATACTCTGTTTTTATGCTTAATGACAGTGTTGCGTTAATTTAGCGTCTGCGTTTTCCTGTTGGAGTGTTTCCACAACCTTCTGAGGGGGGCACCATTGGTCTGGGTGATTGTGTATACCAGTACATGTTTACAATTATCTAGTTGTCATTCTTAGATTTTGAAATTGTTTCTTCATTGCGTAAGTTTCTTGATTTCAAGTGCTTGTTGTGTGTATATTTTAATTGCAGATTTCTTATCTAATTCGTCTTCCTATACACTTTCTCGTAATTGCAGTTTGCTTTCTGAACTGTGTATATCATAGAGGGATGTCCATGGTTGTGTGTTAATGATTCTATTTTGTTTGCATGTTGTAGAAGTTGTTTAATTACATTGTTATGCCTTTTTCTTCCTAGCTATAAGTTACTCTGAAGAGTACTAATTTAGATAGGTTTATTTGTAGATTTGATAGACTAATTGCTCTAGTTTTCCTAGTTTTGTCAAAGTACTAATTTAAATAGGTTTATTTGTATCTTTGATAGACTAATTTCTTTAGTTTTGAGAGTTTTAACAAAGTAATAATTTAGATAGGTTTACTTATAATTGAAAATACTCTTTGCAGGTCTATTTCATTTATTAATTTTTCCTCAGCATGATATGATAGAAATGGATTTTGAGTTATGATGTTTAATAGCATTTTGGTTGATTTTGAGTATGATTCTTATTGATAGTTTAGTTCACTTAGATTATGATTTTTAATAAAATCTCAGTTATGAAATTGAGTTGTAATTTCTAATTAGCATTAGTCAAGAGTTGTAGGTTTGCACACTGTGTTTTTATTGTCATCTTAAGTATGAATTTGAATTAGAATTTTTAATTAAGTGTTAAATTATGAGTTTATGAGTTTATATCTTTGCTTGAGTTAGTGATTCCTAATAGGGTACTTTCCAGCAGTTGTATGATAAAGTGAATGATTGATGCACAATGTTTAGAGATCACATGGATTCCAATAACACTTAGTGTTGCCTCTATGATGGAAAAAATCTCTATAGATTGCCTTATCCATACTTCCCATTTATCTGTAGAAGTTAGCATTGAATTAGTTCCACTTGAACTATCATTAATAGTTAGATTCCATTGTGATGTTATTTGACACCGAAGACACAATCATCACATTTGAATACTTTCCTTCTTTTTACTGCAAGATAGAAATAGTTTTGATAAATTAGAATTTGAATACTGTCATGGCTTAGATAGGTGGTTGGGTATGTTATAAGTAGTGCTCTGAAACAGGTGTGATTTCTACGATGTATTATTTAAAAAGGGGTCCTACACTGGGTGGATATAATAGTTGTAACTTAAGATGAGTTCTTAGGTCCTTTGTAGTTGGCATACATAATGTACAACACTATCTAGCCACTTATGAGGGGTAGTTCCCCGAAACAGGCATGAGTTCTACAATGTATTATTTAAAATGGGGTCATGCACTGGGTGACTACAATAACTATAAGTTAATATGAGTTCTTAGGCCATTTTTAGTTGGCATACATAACACACAGCACTGTCTGGCCACTGATGAGGGATAACACCATGAAATAGGCATGAGTTATGTGATATATTATTTAAAAAGGGTTCTTGCACTTGGTGTCTACAACAACTGTAATTTAAGATGAGTTCTTAGGCCCTTTGTAGTTGGAAAACATAACTTACAACATTGTCTGGCCTCTGATGAGGGGTAGCCCCCCAAAATATGCATGAGTTGTGCAATGTATTGTTTAAAAAGGTTCCTGCACTAGGTGGCTACAACAACCGCAATGTAAATGAGTTCTTAGTCCCTTTTCATTTGGATTACAAAATGTATGTCTAGCCAATGATGAGGTTTAGTGCCCTGAAATGGGCATGAGTTCTATGATGTATTATTTAAAGAGGGGTCATGCACTGGGTGGCTACAATAGTCATAAATTAAGATGAATTCTTAGGCCCTTTGTAGTTGGCATAAAAAACTTACAACACTTTCTAGGCACTTATGAGGGGTAGTGCGCCAAAACAAGCATGAGTTTTATGTTGTATTATTTAAAAGGGGGCACATGTGAGAAAGAAAAATATGAAATGATGGTTTCAAACCCATGGGTTTGCGGTATTTACCCATGGTATTTGGGGTATTTTCCCATGGTATTGGAAATTAATTATTTAATTTAGGGACATGTCCCTTCATGAAGGGTTATGAAAAGGTATAAGAAGAGAAAGCATTGAGAGAAAGTGTGCGTGTGAAAAATGGATTAGCAAAGATTGAATTGCAAAATCAGTTTCAGGTCATCTTTGAATTTTAGTGATAACTTTTTTTCTAGGATGTTTAAGATATTGAAATTTGGAAGAGACAGAGGAAAGATCTTGGTGTACATGTAGTGCAAATTTCATATGCTGGTTCAAAATAATTTCAAATATATGTCCTATGGAATTTAGGGTTCTTGAATGCTCCTAAAATCAGTTTCTAGCTTGGCACTTTTGCTATAACTTATTTTTTGGGATGTTTTAGACCTTGAAACTTTGTAGAGATAGAGGAGAGGTCTTTTTGTACATGTGGTACAAATTTCATATGTTGTTGTGCTATAATTTTTGAGATATTCCCTGTGGAAGATAGGGTTCCTGAATGCTCCTGAAATCAATTTCAAACAGGTTAGCTTGACACTTTCACTATAAAATATTTTTTTGTATGTTTTAGACCTTGAAAATTGCAAATCTAGAGGAGATATCTTGTTGTACATGTGGTACCAATTTCAAATTCTAGTTAGCTATATTTTCAGATATATGCCCTATTGAAGGTAGGGTCTTGAATTCTCCTAAAATTAGTTTCAAACAAGTCAGCTTGGCACTTTCGCTATAACTTATTTTCTAGGATGTCTTGGACCTTGAAACTTTGCAGAGATAGAGGATAACTCTTGGTGTACATGTCATACAAATTTCAGATGTTGGTTCTCTATACTTTCAACGATATGCCATGTCAATGTTAGGGTTCTTGAATGCTCCTAGAATCAGTTTCAAACATGGAGAATTGACATTTTCACTATATATTCTTTTTTGGGACTCTTTAGACTATGAAAAATTTAGAGAATAGAGGAGACATACAAAAGTACCTTAGGTAACAAGTTCAGAATCATATTTGCAAAATTGGATACATGGCATGTTGTACAAGTTCATTTTTGGGAAGAGGCCTAAAACAACAATCTTTGAGAAAGTTATCATTTGGAAATTCAAATTTTGGTTAGACCTGGTAAAGGTGGAAGTAGTGAGTAGACCTGGTGAAGGAAAAATAAATGAGTAGACCTGGTCAAGGAAGAAGAATTAAGCAGACACGGTGAAGGATGAAGTAACAAACAGACTCAGTGAAGGTTGGTGCAGCTCACACAAAGAGATTGGTGTCTCTTGCTAAGTTGGTTTCTAGAGGTGGGGATTGGTGTCTACGAAGATGATTTGTAGGAGTAGGTTGGTGCCGCTCAAACAAAGAGATTGTTATTTCTTGCTAAGTTGGTGCTTAGTGGTGGGGATTGGTGTCTTCAATATATTGGTGTCTATGAAGCTCTGTAAGAGTCTAGGTTGGTGCCTACCATGATTTCTACCAGTGGGGATTGGTGTCTCAAGTAGGTTGGTGCCTACAAATATTTGTAATAGTAGGTTGGTTCCTACAAAGAATTATAAAGAGATTTTTTGTGGTTTTGTCCGGAAAGGGTTTCCACATAAATCTTGTGTTCCATCTTCTACAATTAATAGATATCATATGTGATTGTTTTCTTATGGTCGATGAATGTTTCAAAGAGGAAAAAATTGTCTTATATTGATTCACCCCCCCTCTTAGTATAAGTGTGTATTCAACAGTCTTCCATAGAGCACATTAATAACATGGCTCTAATGTCATCATCCAAAACAATTTTAACAAAGGTGAGTTGATTGGTAATTACGTTGAACTCATTTAAGTACTCCACTACTGAAGCACTCTCCTTGATCTTGAGGTTGTATAATTTCTTCATCAAAAAAACCTTATTTGATGTTGTGTTTTTCTCATATAAATCATGCATCTTTTTCCATAGACCTTCTGTTGTCCTCTCTCTGGCCACATTGAAGTATACATTATTTTCTAAACACTGACGGATTGTGGGAATGACCTTTCTATCTAGCTTGAGCCAATCGTCACATTGATGAGGGTTTCTTTGCTACTCCCTCAATTGGCAAATATGGATCCTCAATATCAGTATATCCTCCATCTGTGAATTCCATAAGGAAAAATTATCCATGTTCGTTTTCTCCATGTCACTCAGCCCATTGTCACCATGCTTAATGAGACTCAATTCAAACAATAAAAAGGTGTTGCTCATTTAGACGTCGCTCACACCACAAAGAACCAACAACCTGGCCACATCTAAATCCAAACTCATGGCCTTAGTTCCAAGCCCACACACCGACTTGTGCTCGAATACTTAGGGGGATTGGCTTCTCACGCACTTCTAGCTTGGTCTCGAACACACACTTCTTTTCCTCTGGCTTGTCTAACAAAAGCTCTCCCAGACAACATTGTGACGCACGATTTCTCCTCTACACGACAAACAACTCTTAGACGACATTGCCTTACTAAATTCATATAGGGCATACTTTGTTGTCCATGACTTCTTATCCTCGTGAGCTTAGCTTACCACTGACCTCTGCAACTTTACTAGCAAGGACCTCTTCTCCTCATAGGCTCAACTTACTAGTAATCTTTGTGAGCATTAACCTGGCTCATATATTACCATTTGTCAAGGTTTCTGATCCATTTTACACTCGCCCAACAAGAGCTTTTGGTTTATGAAGTCACCCAGTAATAATCGAGATGAAATCACAGATTTTAAACACCCAACTTTACCTCTAGATCTTCAACAAACAACCATGAAAATGAAGAGACACACTAAAAATGATGGATACAAGAAATGTGGACTATGAATGAATTTGTTGTGAAAAGAAACACAACAATACAATGTTCTTAATAAAATCATAGATTTCTCGTAGAGAGAAATAGGACAAGACCTTTAAAAAAAACAAAAAAAAACAAAAAAAACAAAAAAAAACATAAGACTAGATAAAAACCAAGAAGAAATAATCAAAAGTGAATTTTCTATTCAATTCTTATTTCCATACAACATACTAAGGTGAGATTTACATAGATATTTATAGGTGAGATTATATCTAGAGCCTTCGAAGAACTCAAGTATTACTCATGCATCTAGTGCCTTCACTTAATTTCCTAACTACTCTTTGACTTTGCTAATCATGATAGTTGTTTCTAGCAGTTTCTCTGAGTTGAATTTTGCTTCAGTGTTTAGATATTTGACTCTAATGCTTCATGATAGACTTGTAAACTATAAAAGATTATATTATGGAATGAATTAAAAAGTTATGTTAACTATTACTTTCCAATTTACTTGTGAAAACCATGTGCAAGACAATGTGGCAGCTATGTTCCACTAGTATGTATGTCATGTGTCATTGCTTTAATTCCTCTAAAGTGCCCTCATGTAAAACCAATGCAACTTCCCAATTTTTTTTATAGTTTTTGTTTTGACTCTTTTTCCTTGAAAATTCTTATTAACTATTTATTTATTTATTTGATGGTTAGTAAAACTTTCCAATTTATGGCCATCTAAAGTTTTGCAAACTTTACACACAAATAAATCATTAATACTTAAAATATTATCTAAATCTTCTAAGCACTATTTTTTGATAACCACTATATAGTTTTAATAATAGTTTTAAACAGTTAGGAAAAAAAGCTTTTTAAAGTTGGTTTTGAACAACCTTCATAAATACCTTTACCATTGATACTTCGATGGCAGTTTTTAACGCTAAAAAAACCACCTACAAATGCGCAGTTCATCATCAAACGGAACGCGGATTCGTTACTGCCGACGTAATTTGAGATCGCCTTGATATTCAGAGCTTTATATACAAGACCCAATTTGCCATCTTCATTCAACGCATGTGTGAGGTGTTTTGCTGATTGCATCAGGCTGAGAATAGGACAGACGAGGCCTCGGTCCCTATCCTCGATGCCATTTTAACTCTGGTAGGCTTGTAGATCAGTGTAAGGACAAGCAAAAACACAGGTACTTTATAAAAAAAATTGATAGGTCAGAGGTAGCACGGAGTTGAAGGGATTAACTGATTATAGCTGTTTTCATTATAGATATTGTTGTGCAGTGCAAGATCTGTATTGTCAATATATCTGAAAAAGTAAATAGTTTTCTGAAGAAGTTAAGTTGTCAATATACAGAGTAAAAGGAAACCATTGTTGCAGTAAACACATCTTGCTGAAAACCAAGAAGCATACAAAGCAAGATTTGGAGGAAGGACCAACTATCTTCGGCGAAAATTCAATGGATTCCCTAAGGCTTCCTGTCATTTGTGTGTTTTTTATCATAGCATTTTCTGGCTATTCTCTAGCAGATGATCCCTATAGATTCTTTACATGGAACGTTACATGGGGCACAATATGGCCTCTTGGTATTCCTCAACAGGTATAATTTTAGGCCTCTTTCAATGAAATTTATAGCTCACGTATGATTTGCAGGGATTTGTCTGAGATCCATTCTGTTTGTGTTGCAGGGAATTCTAATAAATGGGCAATTCCCCGGACCCCAGATGGAAACTGTCACCAATAATAACATTATTGTGGAAGTGTTTAACAACTTGGATCAGGCTTTCTTAATATCTTGGTAAATTCTACCGGTTCTCTCCTTGTGTATTGGCTGATTGAGATT
>SNQJ01S0037917.1:44723-69968 GCA_010110895.2 Picea sitchensis
TTCCTCAGTAGAGATTTCAGGAATCTCCAAGTCAGTGTGCAAGCTAATATGGAACTTATCTATGATGAAATAAAATTGAAGACATCGATTTTATATAGAGACTCATATCTATCTATTTATCTATGATGAAATAAAATTGAAGACATCGATTTAATAAATAAAGAGACTCGTATCTATCTATGAGCTTGATGGACTTAGAAGAAGAGGAAATTGTAGAAATAGATGGGAAGTGAATCTTCAAGAAGAACACATTTGTGCTTTGAGCGAAATAAAGAAGATTAGGAAAAAGAATTTGAAACAAAAAGAGGAGTTGCAGAAATATGAATAAGAAGATCATGATTCAAAAGAAAAAATGTCACAAAGTTTTGAAGAAATAGAAAACACCATCATGAAATTAAAGGTTCAATTATAAGAAGCAAGAAGGATGGAATAAGTAGTGAGAATCCAAAAACCACAAAAATTATTTTTATAATTCTTTGTAGGCAGCAACCTATTGTTACAAACATTTTTAGGGCCCGATCTATTGGAGATACCAATCCCCACTAGTACAAATCCTAGTAGACACCAACTTAGTCTTAATGATCTCTATAGACCAATCTACAGGAGACACCAATACCCGCCGCTAAGCACCAACTTAGAAAAAGACACCAATATATTTGTTTGAGTAACACCAACTTACTCTTACAGATCTTCGTAGACATCAATCTTCTAGAGACACCAATCCCCAACTCTAAGAACCAAATTAGCAAGAGACACCAATCTCTTTGTGTGAGCTACACCTACCTTCATCGAGTCTTCTTGTTAGTTCCGCCTTCACCAAGTCTACTTGTTGCTTCTACCTTCATTAGTTCTACTCAATGTTTCTTCCTTCACTAGGTCTTCTCACTACTTCTACCTTTACCAAGTCTGATAAAAACTTGAATTTCCAAATGGTAACTTTCTCAAAGCTTGTTGTTTTGGGCCTCTTCCAAATAACGAATTTGTACATCATGTCATGTATCCAATTTCACAAATATTCTTATGAAATTGTTACTTGAGGTACTTCTATGTTTCTCCTCAGTTCTTTGAAATTTTCACAGTATGAAGAGTCGCATAAAAGAAGATATAATCAAAATTCCAATCTGACCTATTTTAAACTGATTTCGAGAGCATTCTGGAACCCTAACATCCACAGTTAATATGGTCAAAAGTATAGATAAATAGCATATAAAATCTGTACCACATGTACATAAAGATCTCTCATCTGTCTCTATAAATTTTCAAGGTATAAAACATCCTAGAAAATAATTTATAGCGAAAGTTCCAAGATGACTGGAGCATTCATGAACCCTAACTTCCATAGAGAATATATATGAAAGTATAGCAATCCAACACCTGAAATTGGTATCATATGTACACTAAGATCTATCCTCTATATCTGCAAAGTTTCTAAAACATCCCAAAAAATAAGTTATAGAGAAAGTGCCAACCTGACCTGTTTGAAATTGATTTTATGAGCATTCAAGACTCCTACCTTCCACATGGCATATATCAGAAATTATAGTGAACCAACATTTGAAAGTTATATCACATGTATAACAAGATACCTCCTATGTCTCTACAAAGTTTCAAGGTCTCAAACATCCCATAAAATAAGTTATAGAAAAAGTACTAAGATGACGTGTTTGAAACTGATTTCAAGAGGATATTAAAAAATGCGGTGCATGTGAAAAAGTAAAGAGTGAAATGATCATGGATAAAAACAATTAGGGGCTCTATATGGCACATGGGATATTTTTCCATTCTTTTTCCCAAAAAATATTTTATAGAATAATTTTTTTTACATGGGAAATAGCCCAAATTTTATAATAATAAATAATAATAATAATCTAATTTTAAGGTCACAGCTAAGCCAGACATGAAATTGGTGTATGATACCCCCTAGTTTGTGGGACATGGGACCCCCTCCGCCTAGTGAGTGATTTGACTGGTAAAGTCTACAGAGATATATATACCCTTCCCCCCTCTAGATCTGAACTTGTGACCTCTTAGGAGGAAACACATGTTCTTAACCATTAGGCCCACTTAGGTTATATAGTTTGCATAAAAACTATATAAAATCCTTAGAAATTTGAATATTTTTACAAAAAAATCGCCAAACATTTTATAGTTTGCATATTAAGGACTAGTAAGATTCACCAAGGTTTCTTCAGTTTGAGATAAGTTTTCATCCTTAAAATAATCTATGAAATGGTGGTTTCAAACCCATGGGTTTGGGGTATTTTCCCATGGTATTTGGGGTATTTTTCCATGGTATTTGGAATTAATTATTTACTTAAGGGACATGTCCCTTCATGAATGGTTATGAAAATGTATAAAAAGAGAATGCCTTGAGAGAAAGTGTGTGTGTGAAAAATGGAATAGCAAAGATTGAATTCTGAAATTAGTTTCAGGTCATCTTCACATTTTCATGATAACTTTTTTTCTAGGACGTTTTAGACCCTAAAATTTGGAAGAGACGGAAGAGAGATATTGGTGTAATTTCGGTCTAGGGCCCATCCTTATGGATTCATATCCTTAGCTCATGTGTGACCTACTTTTGAGATCTGGAACAACAATATTTATGGTTGGGAGGAACGTCCTTGGTTTTCCGCCAGTTGGTGAACGATTTAATCAATGATAAGTGCTCTTTGTGTTTTCTGTATATTTATATTCCATTGTGTATTATTATTATCCATGAGTCTATGATGTTTTTATGCCATGCTTGTTGTTGTTATTGCTATGCATGCCATGTTGTTAATCCTTCTTTTATTGTTTAACATGTTCTGGTTAATTGCATGCTTGGATTCATGTTCTTGATTAATTAAGGATTGGAACATAAATTTGAAATCATTCCAAGGGGGAAAATTTGGAAATACTAGGGAAATGGGTATGCCTCATATCAGTATCTGGGAAAATAATTTTTAGGATTGTTGATCCAGGTATGTTAAAGTGGTATTCAAAGCATTATGTAGATCATTTTGAGGTAACATGGCTCAGTTGGGTGGTTGGGTACATTACAAATTGGTATCATAGCTATAGGTTATAGCACCGGGCCTTCAAGGGTCTACTACAAGACTGAGTTTTCTTTTGAAATTAATTATTTTACTATAGGAAAAAAAAAGTTGTTTGCATGAGAAATTTTCTTTTGAAGGAAATTATATTGATATGGGACAACATTGGAGAGGAGGATTTTTTGGTTTAACGTTGTCTTTATAGCCATAGAAACCATGTGCAAGTGGATCCTCATGGCCTTGGTGTTCCATCGATCCCTCTCTTGCTCGATTTTTCCATCAAAATCGACAGATATACCTTCCAGGAAGATCACGCACAACCATTGTTGATTTAATCTCTATGTGGAATCTCTACCATAGATTTGTGATATGCTCTTTTGTTTTATCCCACATGCAAAGGGAGGAGCTCAAGTGAATGGTTTATAATGAAAATGGAACCTTACATCACTTGTGTGATAAAGGAAGCCATGGAACCTTGCAGCGTTTGTGCCTGATGTAACTTTTGACTGTCGGGACCCAAGAGAAAAGTATGTTAATAAGATCAGACCAGAGTAGATCAAGGAAATCAGATAAAAACTCATGCGGGGAACTCAGTGGGTCGGTGGTCGGATCATACTAGAGTAGATTAGGTAAGAAGGATGAAGAATTGTGTGGGGTGCCCAATGGACTAGTGGGTCAGCGACACGGTGGTCAGATCAGACTTGAGTAGATCGGGGAAGCCATTTAGAAGACTTGCGCGTGGTACCTAGTGGGTCGGTGGCCCAGTGGTCATGTCAATTGGGGAAGCCAAATGGATTTTGTGTGGGGTTCTTGGTGGGTCGGTGGCCTGGTGGTCATGTCAGATCAGAAGTCGAGAACAGGAAGTATGGAACTTGGTCCAAGTGGGTCGGTAGCCCGGTGGTCGGGGATTGGAAGCATATAAAGGCAGGAGCAAGGGAATACATACTTGGTTAGTCAGTGGACTCGTGGATGATTCCAAGTTAGTGCCACATCACTTCCAGGTCATCATCCATGTCAATAGATTGCCACGTAGGCAAGACTCCCGATCAATTTTAAAAAGAACGAAGTCTGCAGCCATTTTATTATTTTTTCCATAATATGTGCAAAACAAGTTGTATTGAGATGAAACTTATAGGTTTTGTATGCAGAGAGGATATATACAAAAGTACCAAAGAGGGCCACTGTCCATTGCCATTTGGATTTGTAGGAAATTGCAAAATAGTGGTTTTTAAAGATTTGGGTCCAAATCATTGGCAGAGATCCAGATTAATATGAAAATCTTGCAGAGAGTCCAGGAAGAAGACATAAAAAAACCCATGAAGGAATCGAAAAAATTCTATGGGGATTGGAATGGGGATGCTAAAATAGAAAAAACTCCACTATTCCCGACCACTTTTGGGGGATTTTTTAGATTTTTCAGAGGAGGAAAAGTGAGTCTATATAACAAAAATAGAAATTTATATTCATTCAAAATTTATATACTCACCAAGATAAACAACTTTGGTTTAGTAAAAGTTTTCCAAAAGTGCAGAGATTGAGAGATAGCCAGTTTTTCTAAAAATTATAAGTCTGGAAAAATGGGTGAAAAGGATAAAGTTGTCATTTCCATATTGCTATAGTTTTTTTGACTGAAGAGTCAGATTGAAAATATGATAATTTTTTTGAATTCCTTGTTTTTATTTTTATCTATGTATTATACACAAGTTTCTTTATTTGCTGACATATTTTCTTCTGTAGTTAACATAAGTTGGCCTTTCAATAAAATTGCACTAGTGGAGAAAATGCACAAATGGGGTGAAAGTGGTTTTTTCAAGAATCCATAACTTTCAGCTGAGAGATTGGATTGGGGCATAAGAATAGTCATTGGAAATATAATTCAAAGTATAATAACCCATAGTATAATTGAGAGAAATATGATATAATTCTTCATGAATTGAGCAGAAAATGAACTTATAGCATTAATTGGCAAAATTTCTATAATATGTATAATTCTAGAAAAAATGGTTACTTACACATTTTTCAGAATTAGAGATATAATCAGATAAATTCAATCCTAGGATTGGATATCAAAGTCATGGAAGCATGACAAAGATTGTAGAAGTTGGTTGAGACATTAAATAGCTACATGGAAAGTAATAAAAAACGGATAAAGAACTCAAGAAGAGTGAAACTAAAGAATTATTACTTAGCTGCTATAGAGTTTGAATGAATTGCAAGGCACAACAACAAGAATCCTCACATAGGACATGATTCTAGTGGGTGAAGAATTTCATTAATGGGCATAGAAAGAAAAAGTAAGACTCCATATCCTTGAAGGTAGAGATGTGTAGATAGTCGCAAGCTTGATGTGAAAGAGAACAAGGATCTTAGGAGGTGAGATGTGAATCATCTCTATGTGCCAAGCACATGATTTCTTGGGAAGGATTTTCTAGATATGACTTAGCTACATTGTCTAAAAGTACTCAGAGAAATAAATCCACTTCTTATATTAAAGTTCATAGTGGAAGTAAGATACCAATGCAGAGAAATCGATGATAGAATAATGAAGGTAATTTCACTTGAAATGTGTCACTAAATGAAAATATACTTCCATTGGGAATGATATTGAGTGGGAAAGGTATGGATTCACATGGAATTATTAAATGAAGTGAAGAGAACTATTCCCAAAATTGAGAAATGCAATGGACAACTAGAAGTAATAGTAGTGTTGTAGAATAATTATGGTTAAGTTGATTCAATGATGTTATGGTAGTAGAGTGACAAAATGTTGTGATCTACCTCATTCCAAGGTGCTAGAATATTTCATAAAGGTAAATTTTGGATGTGTTTGCCTAGGAGAAGTTGATGCAAATAGAACACATTGGTTGGATTGTAGAATGGCCAAGTGGAATTTGGATGGAAAGTGTTTACACCAAGGAACAATAGTGTAGAGGAGTAGAATAAGAGCACACAAGGTAGCAAGGATATGAATAAATTCAAGGAAAATCAACTACAACATAAATAAATAAGTGAACTTAAACAAAAATGCACTAGAGTGCATGATGCATACAGTGAATTTAAATGCATTAGTAGGCATGATGACAGTGAATGATTGGTTCATATGATGAGCATTTCTACATATGTACATGCTTTCATATGGCATGCTTGTCGACTTAAATAGTTTGTTGTTATATACATGCAATAATAATTCTATGGAAATTGAGTATGACTAATGATGGATTATGTATTCAGTAAAAATGATATAGCATGGTTAAAGATGTGGATGTTGTTGTTGTTTATGACTGCCATCTATGTGAAGACCCATGAGGGTGGTAGGAATGATGATCAAAAGTATGGAGGAGGAATCCTGTGAGATTCTACAAATACCAACTGATTAGGTAGCATCAAGTAGGTTGATAATGACCATGTAGGTATGCATTTGGTTTCTTCTAATGTTGAAGGGAATTGAGGTAACAATTCTCTTAGTTAATTTTTCAATATTTAAATTGATATGTAATGGCCAAAGGCCTATAGTATATAAATGTTGTTGATGCTAGCACTCATTTAGTTAAAATTTAGTAGCATATTGTGTTATGATTGGTTATGAGATCCTAATTGGGTCAATTCAGGAGACATACTCCTTCTATAGCAATTAATACCCATATATATAGTCATGTGTGAGACCATGAGATGGTTGGATATGGAAAGGATATTATGCTATGTGAGTGCTCAATGGTTTCCCTTGTATAGTTGATGTTTGGACTACAATCTCTTTGTTGAAACTGAAGAGCACTTAGGAATTATGTTTCCTCATGTTGTGTATGGGTTGAAGAGGAGGGTATCCAAATAGTCAGGAAGTATTGGGAAGAGTTCGAATGATGTGTTGAGGCATTGGCCAGACCTTCCAACTCACCATGGTGGAGTGCATAACATAGTTATGTGGTATTATGTAGTCAATGGAGAGATGCTTTCTGTAGATGTGACCATAGGTATTAGCACCTCATTTTTTTTAATTTTTTATTAGTGATTATTTGTGCATTATGAAAAGCCTAAGGTGTTGAAAATGCATAGTGAATGATAGTGCCATTATATTTGATATGAATGCTAGTTGAAGGTGATTGAATTGTTAGTTTGTTACAATTCTAAGATCATTTTTTGGAGTTGTTAAAGTGTTACAAAGATAGTATGATAATGTGAATTATAGGAATTCTAAGATCATTATAATGTGATTGTATTTGTATAATATAGATGAGATGTTGGCTATTGAAGATGGAAGCTTGGGAAGAAGAGAACCAAAAGGAAATCAAGCTCAAATACAAAGACATGGAACGAAGAAAGTCCAAGGGGATCGTTTGTAATATAGATGAGATGTTGTCTATTGAAGCTGGAAGCTTGGGAAGAAGAGCACCGGAAGGAAATGAAGGTCAAAGAAAAAGACATGGAACAAAGAAATTCCAGGGCGGATTGTTGCAGAGAGAGTTCTTGGAATTGCAACTGTGAGAATTCCTAGCCATGTGCATTGGATATTTGAAGAGAGGTGGTACAACCTAAAGGAAAAAAAATCATAGAAGGCGGTGCACTCCTTGGTTTGTGCAAGATGATGGGGAATGTGAGCTTGTTTGTTGGAACTGTTGCCAGAATTATAAATTGTGAGATCATTATGCAGGTTTTGGCAGGAGTGTCAATTTATGAACGTTTTCTTTTTAGGCCATAGTGCCTATGTATATAAGCAATTGATGGACTACCTATGCAGAGTAAAGGTCAGAGATACTAGCTTTGCAATATTAATAAAATCGTTATGTTGTTATGCACTGAGGACTTAGGTTGGTGAGTCGGTATGTTGAAAGGACGAGTGCCTAGAAATTTAATACTTTTATAATAAAATACATCATTCGCTGCAAGATGGACAAGGACAAGAGATAGGGGGCTATGATTCCACATGTAACATCCCCACTATAATCCTCTATTTTTTTATGGATAATGTATATATGAATATGGCTATGGCCAAGTGATGTAATATGCTAATTGTATTTCTGAATTTAGTAAATATAATGTGATGCGAGCTGCTAGGAATATGGATAGATATGGGGGATGATTTATCCACAAGAGAGGGAATGCCTAAGAGTGTCTAAGAGAGATTCAAGGAGGAAATTAATTATGGGTATTAATTCAACCATATTTTTGTATTTTATTACCATTGGGGATAACTTCTATTTTCTGGTTGATTCTATGATAGCCCAATCAATAAATACTTTTCAGGGGTGGGTGTAGAAGTGACATCTGTAGTTACTGGAAGCATGGGGCTATTGTACAATAAACATTGGGTAGAGTGAGAAGTCAACTATCTTGGGAAAATAGAGGAAATTAGTATAGGGGAGAATATATAGTTTTTCACAGGGACTTGTGGCAATGAACATGAAGGGAGACCAAGAAAAGAGAGCACTAGAGCTAAACTAAAAAGGATAGGTGAATTATGTAGCATGATGGAGCGTTTTTGGAGCATATTGGAGATGGAAGAGTTAGGTTGTTAGGCCCAAGGAGTGAACTTCTGGGTGAGTTTCACTAAAACAACAAGTGTTTTTGTTTTTTTTCCTGGTAGTGTTTCCTGGAAGCGAGTTCCCTTGAGTTCTCAGTAGAGGGATTCTTGGTTACTTGTTCCAGAGAAACCCTAATAAACGAATGGGATGCCTGAGGGATTGAGATTAGTTAAAGGTTACATTACTTTGGTTGAGCAGGTCAAGAGGAAGAGAGTTGGAGGAATTTTAGGATAGTTGTAGGAAAATACCAGTGGGTTGTGGGTTATTTAGCTATGAGGGGACTGTGAGAGGTACCCTTATCTTTTGTATTCCTAACCCCATATCGGGGGTGACTTGCTATTAAGATTCAGAACAACAGGTCTATGGTTGTGTGGAATGTCCTTCCCAAGCAACTGGTTGCACAGACATTTTAAAAGATAAGTGTTTAATTATTTTTTGAGTTTTGCTTATGAGTTTTTATGGTTGTGTTTTATCCTGTGCATGAGAATAATTTTGATGGGTTGTTGTAAATGATTTTATGGTTTCATTATGCTCTTTTATAATTTTTTATATGCATTTAGTTATGGGTATCATATTTTAGTTAAATCTGTGTTAAATTTGTAGCTGGTAAGCTACATGAATTAATTAGCAAAAGAAATTTTTGAATTTATGTGTTTCTCCACAAGTAATGTTCCTTGGTTAAATTGGGGTACATTACAGAATGGTATCAGAGTGAAAAGTTCAAACATTGAGCCTGTATGGGCCAAACTTAGCACGCAAAAGATAAAATAGCAGAATTAAAGCTGATATTGTAGGGTGGTTGTCATATCTTTCTAGACAAAAGAGTGAGGAGATTGCTTGTATTTTTGGTGAATTCAGTTCAAGGGTTAAAATCCCCAATTTTAATCTCTAAATATGCATGTGTTGGGCCTGTAATTGGTTGAATTTAGGAAATTACAATGTATCCATGAAGAATTGGGTGAAATTGGGAAAAGCCCCAATTTATACAGCGAAATTGGTTGAGAATTCGACATAAGAGTGTCGAATTTTGGTTGCAGTGATCGAGTCGATACACACCAAGCCTAAATTTTCCATTATCATGTTTAATTTCGAGTTCCATGGTGGTCCTCTTAATTTTTTTTTTTTAAAGATCAAAATTGTGCAATTTGGAAGAAATTCGAAACTTGGGAAATTTTGGGTATTTTATTGTACATGACGTCAGCATGGCATGGAGGCCACATGGCGGTGATGTGTAAGAAGTTAAGTGGTAGAGGTGACATGAACTTCCATGGTGATAGTTGGTAGCATGGTGGCAAGTGACATGGGAGACGCATGAGGCAGTGGTATGGGCAAACCATAAACTATTGTCGCATAGGTAGAGGGTGGTCTTGGTCCGAGGCCTTGTACCATGTGACACCATAAAGATCCTTCCACGTATGATGAGTAAAACTGTTGCCGCACCCCAAAAGGATGTTAATGTTCATGCATGCTCGGGATGTGACATGGAGTTTCGGTCGTTGATCTCACACGATCATCGCTATCAAATATGGGAGATGTGGAAATTCGTGTGCCCTAAGGTAAAGGTGTGGGATGGGACCTGCCCATCCCCACGGACAAAAAATGGGTTTCACATGGATTTTTTCAGTCAAGTTGAGACCCTTGTCCCATTCGAGGTCATATGAGTACCAACTGGGCAGGTGGGGCCCGCAAAATATTAATATTGTATTAATGCTTAAGGATAGCGTAAGAGAAAGAGGAGAAAGAGAGAGAGAAGGATGAAAAGGAAGGATAGGAGGGTGACATGGAATCATTTCAGATTGCCACGTGGATCCATAATTCCACATCACTAGCGACAATAGCAAGGATGCAAAATAGGCAAAATTGTTCCACAACGTCAAAAAAACAAATCTAGAGACAAAATCTTATTTTATCCATAATAGGAGCAAAGTAACTCAAAATGAGATGAAACTCCTGGTTTTTTTTTTGTGATAAGGAGGGTTGAAGAAGTTCCATAGAGGACCATTTCCCATTTCTTCTTGGATTTTTCAGAAAGTGCAAAATAGTGGTTTTTAAAGATCTGGGTCCAGATCATTAGAAGAGGTTTAGATTGAGCTAGAATTCCTAGAGAGAGTCCAAAAAAGTAGGAATGGAAATAACCTAGAATTTAGTTGAATAAAACCAAAGGGGTTTGGAATGGAGATGCTAAAACAGGGCAAAATCCACTATTCTGAGCCACTTTTTGGGTATTTTTGGGATTTTCAGAGGAAAAATGTCCCCAGATGACAAATATGGAAAAAATTATTTACTCGACATTTTTTGTACTCACCAAGACAAAAAATTTCGTTTAATGAAACGTTTCTTGAAGTGCACCATTTGGGAGATAGCCTGTTTGGCTAAAAATTCTAAGTCTGGAAAAAAGGGGTGAAAAAGGACAAAGTTGTCATTTCCATATTGTTGTAGTTTTTTACTGGAGCATTAGAATGAAAATATGAGAGTTGTTATGAGTTCCATATAATAATTTATATATATGTAACATACAAAAGTTTCTCCAATTCTTAATAAATTTAATTTTACAAGTGACAAAAGTTGGTGTTTGAGAATATTTGCACCGAAATGAAGAATGTATAAAAATGGTCAAATTAGTAATATTCAAATGGTCATAACTTTATAGTGACAAATCACAATTGAGAAAGAAATAAGTCATTGGAAATATCTTGGATGGGATAATCCATCTATCAACCCAGAAAATTGATTTGGGAGGCATAAGTTACAGTCAATTCAAAAGAGGATTATTGGTGGCATTAAAGAGCAGGAAAACTTGTGTATTGTTTTCCATAATTGTGTATGTATATATTTTTGTCTAACAAAAAATTATTTTCATACACATTTTCTTGCAGAATTTAGAGGTACGGGAAGGAATTTTGGTTCCTATATGAGAACCACATCCATGGAATATTCCCAAGGGTCCTATAGTCATGGAGATCAGGAATTTAGAGGGCTACATGTCAACATGGGAAATGTTGAGACATAATCTAATGGAAGAAGAGAGAGGTAGGAGCCTGTAACTATGAGAATCCTACAGAGAGAATTCCAAAGTTATAGGGAAGATTATGAGAATATTATGAAGGTTCAAGAAGAGATACTTCAGAGATTGAACATGTTGCAGAAGTAAGCCAATAAAGACTCTGACACAAAGCAAGCAGTTAGTGGTAGACAAGTGACATCATCCAGATCCCATAGTAGAAAGTATGAGAATGGGAGTGGAAGGTAGTCAAGGAGCATAAGTAGATGTCGTCATTAACCAAAAAAACCACTAGGAGAGCTCATGCAAGTTAAGGGCCAGGAAGCAGCCCAAGTATGTCCCCTGTGAGGAGACAAAGGAGAAGCCCTGAGGGAGACATATTTCAAGGTGAAATTAGAAAAACCAAGCCACCTACTTTCAATGTTGAGTATAGGAAGGGAGAAGAGTTCGAGGCTTGGCTGTTGGAAATGAATAAATATTTCCAGCTACATGATTAATATCCCTCCAGGGTAGAAACAAGAATTGCAACCTACCATTTGCAAGGAAAGGTAGCCATGTGGTGGGATGAACTTAAGAAAACAAAACACCTTGATGAGAGGACGGTGTCATGGAGGAATTTTAAAGTTTGAGCATTATTATGAAAGAAAGAGGAAATAGTTCTTTTAACTGAAGTTGGGAAACATGACAATTGATGAGTATGAGAAAATGTTCTTTGAATTGTTTAAGTATGTGGACTTCATAAAGGATGAAAATGTCAAAATCCAAAGGTTTTTAAGTGGGTTACCCTCTTTATACAATGAAAAGATACAATATGATAACCCCAACTCCTTGGAGGACACCATAAGGAGAGAGAAACATATTTATGAGCAAAGCAGAGGGATGTCAGTATTACAAAAGATTTATAATAGCAAGATGAAGGGTAAGAAAGAGAAAAGGTAGAAAGGATTTAAGAAACCCTTTTTCAAGAAAATCAGCAAGGACAATCAACCCAAAATGATAAAAAAAAAAAACAGTTTCAGTTGGGAAAAGGCCAAGGAAGCGTCATGTACAATGTTGGGGATGTGATAGAAATCATTTATACAGGGACTTCCCTCACAAAAGTGAAAAAAGGAGGACTGTCCACAAAATTCAGGAGGCTGAAACAATTGAATACATGGGAGGAAGCATGTCAAGGATTTATCCATCCTTGGACAACAAGAAAGTAGAGTATCAATACCCCATGATTGAATTGGAATGTAAGATTGATAGCCAACCCATAGCAATTTTAATTTATTATGGAGCTAGACATAGTTTCATTAATTCTAACATTGTTAAAAGATTTCACTTGCAAAGGATTAAGCATAATAAATCTTGGTTAGTTCAGTTATCCATAAGGGCAAAGAGAAGGATCAATGAGTTGGTTAAATATTGTCAAATAGACATGAATGGACTCAACACAAAGGTGGATGTGAAAATCATACCATTGGGTTCATATGATTTTCTAATTGGCATGGATTGGTTCAAGAAACACCATGTTGTTCTAGATTGTTACAACAAGACCATAACTTGTCTTGATGAATAAGGGAAGCAAGGAATTATTCAAGGCATTCCAAGAGTTGTAGTTGTTATAGAAATATGAGCCATGTAACTGAAAAAGAGTTTTGGGAAAGGATGTCAATGTTTTGCAGCCCATATGGAAGAGACAACAAGTATTGAAGACCATATGGTATTCAAATATTTTGAAGATATTTTTGGAGAGATCCCAATATTTCCAACAAAGAGAGGCATTGATTTCTCTATTAATTTGGTTCTAGAATCTTCCACTGTGTCCAAGACACATTATAGAATGGGAACACCATAATTAAAAGAGTTGCAATGAAGCTTGAATAGTTGTTAAAGAAGGGATATATACACCCGAGTGTGTCACCTTGGGGAGCCCCAATACTTTTTATAAAGAATATGGATGGAACCTTAAGGATGTGTATTGATTTCATGCAGTTGAATAACGTCGCAATAAAGAAAAAATATCATTTTCCAAGGATTGATAATCTCTTTGATCAACTGAAAGGTTCAAATATCTTTTCCAATATTGACTTGAGATCATGATATCATCAAGTGAGAATAAAAGAAGAGGAAATCAGTAAGAAAACGTTCAGAACAAGATATGAGCATTATGAGTTTACAATAGTGCCATTTGGGATATAAAATTTCCCAACAGTTTTCATGTTTCTGATGAATGGGGTGTTCAAGGAGTACTTGGACAAGTTTGTAATTTTTTTCTTGGATGATATTCTAGTCTACTCCAAGACAGAAGAAGAGCATGAGCAACATTTAAGAATGGTGTTGCAAGTTTTGAGACAACATAAGTTGTACGCCAAGCTAAGTAAGTGCATATTTTATCAAAAGATGTCATTATAGGATGGACAACACCAAGAAATGTCATAGAGGTCAGATCTTTTATGAGTCTTGTTGGTTATTACCAAAGATTCATAAATGGGTTTTCAAAGATTTCAAACCCAATGATTTCTTTGCAAAAGAAGTGAGTGAAATTTGAATGGACTCCCAAATTTGAAGAAAGTTTTCAACAATTGAAATATATTTTGATAAGTGCACCAATACTGAAGATTGCAGACCCAAATGGAGACTTTGTAGTGTGCCCGAATGTGTGCAAGGAAGGGTTCGATGGAGTCCTCGGTGAAAAGGATCATGTGGTATGCTATGAGTCTATAAAATTGAAGGAGCATGATAGGAATCATGCTACACATGACTTAGAGTTGGAATAAATTTTCCATTCATTAAAAAAGTTGAGACATTACGTCATGGGTTGAAGTTTTGAGATAAGAACGACCACCATGGTTTGAAGCATTTGTTTGGAAAGCCAACATTATATGCTAGACAAACTAGATGGCTGGAATTTCTGAGTGAGTATGACTTTGAAATTAAACACATAAAAGGAAAGGAAAATCAAGTGGATGATTAACTTAGTAGAAGAGCACATGAAGTGCATATTTCAACCATTAGCATGTTCAACACAAATTTAAAAGATAGAATTTTAGAGGCTGAAAATTCATACCAACAATATGTAAAAATAAAATAAGTATTACAATAAGATAATTTATAGTAGAAATTTAATTTTTATGAGTTGAAAGATGATGGAATCCTATTGTATAAAGGAAAAATATATGTGCCAAATTTAGGAGAGTTGAAAAATATAGTGTTGATGGAAATGCACAATGTGCCATATGATTGGCACCCATGATATCAAAAGACAATTGTAGTTGTAAGAAGCCAATACTTTTGGTCAGTAACGAAGAAGAAAGTGGCTAATTACAGAGTCAGGTACTTGGAATGTCAAAAGGTAAAAAAAGAGCATAGACATTCAGCGGGGCTGCTACAGTCATTACCCATTTTTGAGTGGAAATGGGAAGTGGTTACAATTGATTTCAATACAAAACTTCCCAAAACAATGAAGCATCATGATTCCATCATAGTGGTGGTGGAAAAATCAACAAAAACAACACATTTTATTCATGTGAATACCACACACAAAGCAACAAATATTGCATAAATTTACATGAAGGAAGTTGTCAGGTTACATGGAGTTCCTAAGGCAATTATTTTAGACAAAAATCCAAATTTTACCTCAAATTTTCAGAAAGGTTTGTTTAAAGGCTTTGGGAAAAATTTAAATCTCAGCACAACTTATCACTTAGAGTCAGATGGGAAAACAGAGAGGAATAACATAATAATTGAATACATGCTTAGAATGTATGTGATGGACCATCCATCAAAGTGGGAAGATTATATCCACGTAGTGGAATTTTCTTACAATAATGAGTATCAAGCCTCGTTAAAAATTATCCCATTTGAAGTTTTGTATGGCAGGAAATGTAACACACCAATGAGTTGGGATAACCCAACAAACATGTATCACAAGGACATAATTATTAAAGGAAATTGATGGGCAGATGGTGAATATCAAAAGGAATTTAAAGGCTTCCCATAACAAGCAGGAAAGTTATGCAGATAAGAATAGAATTTTTAGAGATTTTAAAGTGGGTGAACATGTTTTCCTAAAAGTGAAAGAAAAGAGAAGTTCAATAAGATTGGGTTGCTACCCAAAATTGGTAGTAAGATATTGTGGTTCATTCGAAATATTATAAAAGATAGGGCCAATTACATACATGCTAGTATTTTCTACATCCATGAGAGTGCATAATATTTTTCATGTGTCATTATTAAATAAATATGTGTTTGAACCTAACCACATAATTGATTGGACTGTGATGCATGTGGAAAACGAAGGGGATTTTCTTGTGGAACCAGCATGCATCCTCGATCGGAAAGTCAAAGTGCTCCAGAACAAAGCCATAGGGATGGTAAGGGTTCAATGGACCTGCTATGGTATTGAATATGCAACATGGGAGCATGAAAAAACTATATAGGAGGAATACCCACATTGTTTTGTCAATTTTGAGGAAAATGAAAGATTCCATTATGAGCAACTAGAGTTCTGGAACCACATCTGAAATTCCTAACCAACCTGTGCTAGGGGGCATGATAAAAGAATGTCTCATTCCTTGGATTAATCCTGATAAACGAATGGTACATTCCTTGGGTTAATCCTAATAAATGAATGGTGCATTCCTTGGGTCAGTAGGTTGAAGGGAATACACTATTTTGATTGAAACTGCTAATAGAGTTGTTAAATTGCAAAAAATAATTTCTTAAAGTATTGTGATGTAAATTGTATATGTATTTCAACATAGTGTGAACTGAGGATGGCGCACAATTTTAGGGGAGGGGGAATGTAACATCCCCACTATAATCCTCATTTTTATTTATGCATAATGAGATATGAATATGGCTATGGCCAAGCGATGTAATACACAAATTGTATTTATAAATTTAATAAACATTATATGATGTCGACTGCTAGGAATATGGACAGACATGGGGATTGATTTATCCACGAGAGAGGGAATGCCTAAGAGTGTCTAAGAGGTATACAAGGAGGAAATTAATTGTGGATATTAATTCAACCCACATTTCTATATTTTATTACCATTGGGGATAACTTATATTTTATGGTTAAGTGTATGAGATCCCAATCGATAAATATCTATCAGCGGTGGGTGTAGAAGTGACATCCATAGTTATTGGAAGCATCAGGATGCTATAAAATCAACATTGGGAAAAGTGAGAAGTCAACTATCATGCGAAAATAAATGAAATTCGTATAGGGGAGAATAGACAGTTTTCCACAGGGAGTTTTGGGGATGAATAAGAAAAGAGAGAACACGAGATGAACTAAGAAGGTTGGGAGAATTTTGGAGCATGCTGGAGCGTTTTTGGAGCGTATTGGAGATGGAAATTGAAGAGCCAGGTTGTCAGGATTGAAGAGTGAACTCTTGGGTGAGTTTCACTAAAACAACAAGTGTTGTTGTTGTTTTTACTAGTAGTGTTTCCTGGCAGCGAGTTCCCTTGAGTTCCCAATAGAGAGATTATTGGTTACATGTGCCAGAGATACCCTGATAAATGAATGGGATGCACGAGGGACTGAGATCAGTGAAGTTCTACATTCCTTTGGTTGGGAAGGTCAAGAGGAAGAGAGTTGGAGAAATTTCAAGATCGTTGTAGGAAAATACCATTGGGTTTGTTAAGTTTTACTCTTTTTCTTAGGTTATTTCCAAATTACACGATCATTCAATGCATTTCCAAAACAAAATCATAAAGAGGATAATTGAAAGAAACACAATCACAAGGTACGTAGAATTTTTTCCTGGGAAACCATCATGGGGGAGAAAACCCAACAAAACTTCATCAATAGTAGATTACCAATACAATGCCAAGACTAAGACCAAAACACCAAGAATAAAATAAGACTGATAATGTGCCTCTCTTCTCCTTCCTCCTGAAACTACAACTTCCTTCAAAAGATGTGCATTGGACGAGTGAGTGAGTGAATGTAAATGAGACACCAACCTCACATATAAATACAAGTGTGAGATGGTTCTAGGGTTGTGTATCTTCACTTGGTTGAGCCAACTTCTCCTAGAAGTGGCTAAAACCACTTTATAATTACCTAGGGGTTGAATTTACAAATACCACTATATAAATACAGTTTGACCAATCCATAAAAGAGGATTTGATCTTATACAATACCCAACATGATCAATCTACAAAAGGGGATTTGATATATAAGATAATAACTCAAATATAAATAGAATATTCTTCAAAGTTACAATATTTCAATACTCCCCCTTAACGACAAGTGTATTCTACTTACATGAACCAATACAACATCATCAAGAGAAGGAGAGAGAAAAATCATCATCAACATATGGAATATTGACTGACACATCTACAAATGATTGGAAGTTTTCTCTTCATCAATATCATCATCCAAAACATGGAGTTAGAGTAGCATCATCATCATAATCATAAAAAACAACATGAATCTAGAGTAGCATCATCATCATCATCAGCAGCAGCAACAACATCATGAAGCTGAAGTATCAATAGCATGAATCTAGAATAACAATATCACCAACACAAGGTTGGTACACCATCATCAACAACATGAGGCTGGTACAACATCATCAACAGAACAAGGTACAACATCATCAACAGAACAAGGTTGAATCAACATCATCAACAACACGAGGTTGAAACAACAACATCATAAACACGAAGTTGAAACAACAACATCATCAGCGTGAGGCTGAAACAACAACATCAACAACATATGGAAACAATATGAGGCAGGTGCAAAAACAACATTTTGTGGTACTCTGACAGACCGTCCTTACCGGACCTTTGGGATCTTCCCAGGAATCATAATATTCCCTAGGATATAAAATCCTAACAATATACCATGTTGTACTTTGATAGTCTGTCCTTACCAGACCTTCAGGATCTTCCCAATAATCATAAGATTCCATAGGATATAAAATACCAACAAGATACCATGTTGTACTCTGATAAACTATCCTTACTGGACCTTCAGGATCTTCCCAAGAATCATAATATTCCCTAGGATATAAAATCCTAATGGAGCTACCACTACTGACCACAACTGGCATATACATTCACAGGTACTCTGACATACCATCCTTATCGAACCTTTGGGATATTCCCAGAGATGATCAATCCCCTAGGATATAAAACCCTAACAGAGTTACCCATTGTTGGTCAGGATACTATAGTTGTTGATTAATTGGGTTGGTTGTCATTGATGTCAACCCTTGTGTTGGAAATATAACTGAGAGGGGGGGGTGAATCAGTTATGTATATAATCTTGAAACTTTTCCTTTTATTTTCTTATTCATTCTAGATTATTATTTAATGTGTTGTTGATAACTTAACATGCATAGATATACAATATTTGATCAATCACACTTAATACATAGAGACACTGATTTTCATGAGGAAACCCATAAGGGTGAAAACCTCTTCTTCGTAGGATGTCAATCAAGCTCTAAATTTCATGTACATCACAGTCTTTGATCTCCAACTCAAATATGAGGCTACAATCTATGATAGAAAGCTACAACTTGCAGAGAGCACCAAATCTCATATTTCTCTAGCACCAACTAGATGGAAGCACCAACTCCCAGAATATCTTCTAGCATCAGCTAGAATTTAGAGGACTGCAATCCTCCCTAGGACCACCCTACCACCCTAAATGAATCTTACAAAACTTTAACTACTTGCTCTGTCTCTGATATGGTTTGTTACAACTCCATGTCTCCTCTGCGTTCTTCAACTTCTATACTCTCTTCTTCTTCTACATCATTCAACTTCTATGCTCTGCTCTTTTTCCTCCTGCACACAACACCACTGATGTTCAACTTCTCTTCTGCCTTTTATACTCTGTGTTGCCTCTGCATACTCTTTACTGCACCACGGATATCCCCTTCAGATTATGCAATTCGTCTTGTCCTGCCCACATGCATCACTCTCGAAAAAGCACACTCTCTTCTCTGTTCTTCATGTCTTTCTCATGCCAAGTTCTCTTTCAGATCATTATTACAACTCTTCATCTTCTCTGGTGGTTATTCTGAATCTGTTCATCATCAATGGTCATTATCCAAAGATTCCTTGGCTTCTCTGGCAGTTGTAAATCTTCGTATTCTTTGTTAGTTACAGCTAGTCATTTTGGCTTCTTTGGATTCTAAGACCCTTATTTCACGTGATCATCAGTGGTGACCATCCGCCTAACCAACAAATTCTTTGTGACTCGCAACTTCAGGAATCTTGGTATGAGACATCTAGATTCTCCCAACTCCTGATATCCAAAGTGGAGCCTGGCAACGTGCTAGCTCCTCCCTTAACCTTCACTGATGTGACCATGTTTGTGGCCACAAGACTAACTTTCGATCCTCCACGTGTCCTTTCTCCAAAACGTGGTTTCAATTGTGGCCTGCCTTCATCTTTTAAATTTCACACACCTTCAATCCCCGCAATGTGATGGGACTGTCGATCTCACGATGTTCACGGTGCTCCTGAACTGACGGATCAGATCTAGCCTTCTTAAATCGAAGGTTATGATTTACTTCATGATCCAGGCTCCAGGAGTTTCAAATCTCAACCCCTGCTTTCCTCCGTACGCCAATCTTCTGGAGTGGAATATCTATTGACACGTGTCCCTCTCGAATTAACGGTTGAGATCTCCTTCGAGTCTCCAGACTCCAGAGATTTAAAATATCAACTTCTCATTTCTTCTGACTAGATATCTTCTGAAATGGAAGATTTGCTGACATTTGTCCTCCTTAATCCAATGGCTATCCTCTGCTCTGGGACTTTGGCCTTTTCGACTCTTCGACGCTTCACTTTTCCATGAACGCTTTCACCCAGAGTCAACGATATATTGACATGTACCCTCCTGTACGATCAATGATCATGAGTGACTTCGACACTTCGGGCTTTAGGAGTTTTAACTCCTATGCACTCATTTCTCCCAGACCGCTTTCACCTGAATGCATAATCTTATGACACATACCCCTCCTGGCGATCAACTACTAGGGTCTTGTTTGGGTCTTCGGTGTTTAGAAATTCAAGACTTTTAGGCTAATCACTACTTCATTCTCCTCCAGAGTGGTCACCTGTTGAATAAGTCATAGGCAGTGGATATCGCTTGTTGTCGGTTAACCCTTCCACTTACATTTTCCTTCCATTGAACTAGATCAATGGTTGAGAATGCACCTGAAGTGATCTTCAGATCGGATGACTGAGAGAGAATTTGGACCTTCATCCTTTAAGACTCCGGGACTTTTGAGATTTGTTGGTGATGAAACTTACGAAGCAAATCTCTAGGAGTAATGTATCTTTCTTATGTCACTTGTTGACATGGCATGAGCCAATTTCCTCTTGACACTTGTGATCATCTGATTATGCCATGCGTACTTGTTGACGTGGTCTTCCACATGTCCTTGCTGATGTGGTCTTCCACATGTCCTTGCTGAGGTGGTTTGCTGACGTGGGTGAGACGTGTAGGCATTGTAGTGGAGGTGGAGGTTGAGTGCTCTAGTTGAGTGTGACGTGTAGTGGGTAGTGGAGTGTGACGTCAAAATCCGGAGGTGGTATGTATGAGTGGTTTTGTGGTTTTCTCGGAGGAAGGGTTAGGCGGTAAGTGGTAATGAGCGAGGGGGGTCCGAGTTGACAAGAAGGTGACATGTAAGAGGGTCCCACATGGGAAATACCACCAACTCGGACCCTCCGCCCACGGTTAAAGGCAGAAAGATCGGGGGGGTCTGATATGCCCTGTCAACCATAGATCTAAGTGCCCAATTATAGGTCACTGAGATTAGCATGCCCTTATTCTAACTTATCCTGTCCTTCCACTTATTTCAATCTGATGGTTGACGAAAATTTGGGTGATCGAGATCTCAGATCTCAACCCTTGCTTATCGTGTCCTTCCACATAAATCAATCCGATGGATGAGGAAAATTCGGGTGATCGAGATCTCAGATATTAGCCCTTGCTTATCCTTTCCTTCCACTTAAATGAATCCGATGGTTGTTGGTCCTCTGGATCGGTGATCCAATGGCCACTATTGCTTTTCCTCCTGAACTTTTGATCTCTCCGACTTAGAAGGCTTTCTAAGTGTTCACGGGTCTCGACATTTTCTCCTCCTACGAGTTTGTCTCTTGGACCTCGTCTGGAAACCGCTATCTCTTATGAGATTTCTTGTCTTCTTCACTCTTGAGGTTTGATTCACTATTTTTCTTGCCATCAATGAAAAGCACATTATTCCTATAAACATGCCAAAAATCTCCCCCTTTGGCATTGATGGCAACCCCTTAAAGGCTGCACTATTCTGCTTAGACCTCCAACTGTAGCATACAGACAACACCTTTTTCTCCCCCTTTGACATCAATGTCAAAGAAAACAGAGAGTGACACTGTTCTCCCCTCGATCATATATACTAGGAGCACTCTCCCTCTGATTAGATAGACTATTTTAACTTGATAACAGGGTCACACCCAACTTCTGGCGTAGATACTCAAACTGAGATTTTGCAAGCGGTTTAGTGAAGATATCAACAATGTGATCGTTGGATGGAATATAATTCAAAGAAACAATAGTGTTGGTTACCTATTACCTAAAGAAGTTATACTTGATGGGTATATGCTTGGTCTTGGAGTGAAATACAAGATTCTTTGACACACTAATTGCACTAGTATTATCACAATGAATTGGGATCGATGCATTATACTTTACCTCCAAGTCTACAAGTGTCTGAATCATCCATAATACTTGGGTACAACAAGTGGAAGCTGCAATGTATTCAACTTCTGTAGTCAATAAGGAAATGGAACCTTTCTTCTTGCTCAACCATTCTACAAGAGAATCTCTTAAGAAGAATGCACCTCCACTCATGCTTTTCCTTTCATCCACGAAGTTAGCTCAATCAACATCTAAATAGACTGATAGTTGAAAATTTGGATTCCTAGGATACCATAGGCCATAGTTCATTGTTGCTTTCAAGTATCTGAATATTCTATTGACAGCTAACAAATGACTATGTTTAGGTGCATCCTGATACCTTCCTACCATTCCAACAACATGCATTATGTCTCGATGGGATGTTGTGATGTACAATAGGTTGCCTATCATAGACCTATATGAACTCTGATCAACATCAGGTGAGTCATCATCCTTTCTTAACTTGCATCCAATGACCATAGGTGTGCTCATAGGTGTAGAATCCTCCATTTGAAACCTTTTCAACATTTCTCTTAGATATTTCTCCTAAGAAAGAAATATTTCTTCAGACCTCTGAGTAATTTGCAGACCAAGAAAAAATGACAGTTCCCCTATTATAGACATTTCAAATTCAGACTGCATGTCAGAAGCAAACCATTGTACCAATGAAGCATTATTGCTTCTAAAGATGATGTCATCTACATAGACCAACACAATGAGAAAATCATTACCCTCTATTTTGATATATAGATTGTTGTCAATTGTTCCTCTCTTGAACCCTTTGTCTTGAAGATACTTATCCAGTCTATAATACTAGGCATGAGGAGCTTGTTTCAACCCATATAAGGCTTTCTTTAGCTTGCTGACAAAGTCAGGGTTATCTGACAGTTGGAAACCCTCTAGTTGTTCCATATAGACTTCTTATTTTAGATCTCCATTTAGAAAATCTGACTTGACATCCATTTTATAGAATTTAAATTGTTTATGACATGCATAGGCAAGAAACATTCTAATAGCTTCTAATCTTGCTACGAGCGCAAATGTTTCATCAAAATCCAGTCCTTCTATTTGGGCATATCCTTTGCAGACCAATATAGCCTTATTTCTTACAATATTTCCTTGCTCATTCATCTTGTTTTTGTAGAACCATTTGGATCCTATTAAATTTTTATTTGCTAGCCTAGGAATGAGTTCCCAAGTGTCATTCTTTTCAATCTGGTCCAGTTCCTCATTCATTGATTTTAACAAATTTGCGTCTTTACTGGCTTCATTAAATTTCTTAGGTTCCACCATGGATATGAAGGATATATGTGATTTCTTAGTGTCTTTGATTATCCTTCTCCTGGTTTGTACACATTTGTCTTTCTCACCAATTATTTGACTTTCAAGATGATTCTTTTGAGTAATTCTGGAGGAAGGATTTTATGTTGATTGTTGTCCTAACTCTTCTTGTCTGGGTGTGTCTTCTCCACCTGATTCATCATATTCTTGTGACTATGAGATTTGTTGTTATTTATCTTCATCATTCTCATCATCTTTCTCATCTGGCTTAGTGCTTATTCTTTGTTGATCTTTTATAGGAGCTTCTTCATCAATTCGAACATCAATACAGTCTACCAATTTATGCATTCTTTTGTTAAAGCATCTGTATCCTTTATTGTTTGTTGCATATCCTAAGAATATACCTTCATCATCTCTACTATCAAATTTTCCCAAATGATCATCATTATTCTTGATCTAGAATTTACTTCCAAATACTTTCAAGTGCTTGATTGATGCAGGTCGACCAAATCACAACTCATATGGAGTTTTATCACTGTTCGGCCTTAGATGCGCTTTGTTTAGAATATGAACAGTCGTGTGAACAAACTCTACCTAGAAGGTTTGTGAAATGTCCCTTTCACTCATCATAGCCCTTGCCCTTTGCTGAACTGATCTATTTTGGTGTTCTACAACTCCATTTTGTTGAGGAGTACCTGGAATAGTATATTCTCTTTTAATTCCATGTCTGTCACAGAATTCTTTGAAATCTCTTGACATAAATTTCCCTCCCCTGTTTGAGCGAACTGCCTTTAACTTCCTTCGTGTCTGATTCTCAGCTAATGCCTTAAAAAATTTAACTTCTCAAACGCATTAAATTTTTCTCTCAGAAAAGCAACCCACGTAAGTCTGGAGAATTCATCACTGACTAGCATAAAGAAATGTTCTCCTCTAGTTCCTTCCTTTCACGCTGGTCCACACAGATTCATATTAACAATTTGAAGTGGTTTATCTGAAGATGTGGAACTCTTCGATTTGAATTGAGCACGAGTTAGCTTCCCCATTTGACATGATTCACATACATAGTCATTAGGCTTAGAGATTCTTGGAAGGTCTTTCACAACACCTTCATTATTCAGTTTGACAATATGATCAAAATTCAGGTGTCCAAGCCTTCTATGCCATAACCAACTTTCATCAAGTTTGCTTAAATGACATTTCTCCTTATCTTCCTTCATAACATATACATTGTTTTCAGTTCGAACCCCTTTTGCAATCATCTCTCCTCTGTTTACTGTCTTTATTTTACAATTCTTGGCAGTAAAAGTGACTTCACATTCTTTGTCACATATCTGACTGACACTAAGAATATTATTCTTTAAACAATCAACAAATAATACATCTTGAGATTTTCTTCTTCCATTACTTAAGCTTACTAGACCTTTACCTATGATCTTTCCTAGAGCATCATTTCCAAAGGTCACATTCCTTGGTTTATTTTCTTTGAGTAACAGGAACTTACTTTTGTCACCTGTCATATGACTGGAGCATCCGTTGTCAATATACTAGGTGTATTTTTGTCTTTGAGATAACAACACTAATCCACACTTGTTATCTTCATTCTTCTTCCAAACCTTGACATTTTCAGATCTATTATTTGAATCTGACTTATAGTTTTTTAAGCGTCATTTTGCAGTGTTATGTCCATAATTATGGAAGATGTAACATTCTGGTTCATTGAATAAA
>SNQJ01S0037917.1:69978-83892 GCA_010110895.2 Picea sitchensis
CACACTTGTTATCTTCATTCTTCTTCCAAACCTTGACATTTTCAGATCTATTATTTGAATCTGACTTATAGTTTTTTAAGCGTCATTTTGCAGTGTTATGTCCATAATTATGGAAGATGTAACATTCTGGTTCATTGAATAAAAGACCATAACGATTGTTATGTGTAATCTGCACCCTTTTCCCAACCATCACATCATTTGTAATATGTAGTTGTTTGTTACTTGGTTGTCTCATTCTTTGTTGTGGAAGATATTTATTCCTTGGCTATCTTGATTTCTCATGTCTAAATCTTAAAGAACAATTTACATCTTTGTGGCCAAAGTTAGAGCAGTAAGAACAATATCCATAGAAAAAATATTTGTACCTGGAAAATGACTGTCTTCTTTGAGCAGGTCGATTTCTTCCATGTTGATGATTTCCTTGAGAAAAGGGTGTATTATTTCTTTGTTCCACATATTCAGTTCTAGTAACTTTTCCTTCACTCCTCCTTGGCGACCAAATCTCTTACTTTGTTTCTACAGGTTTGTTGTTGTCAATGGTTGTAGGTTTGACAAAATTGATGGATTCTTTGTTGCTTGGCTAACCACTACTTGTTCCCTCTTCATAACGCAAACCAGTTTTCAACTTTGATTTCCTTTGCCGATTCAGAATGGAGCTAGTCCTTCTAAGGCTTTAATACTTGTCAGACTCTGATGATATAAGGCCTGAAATTTTTCTAGATCTTTTCTGATAGTCACTACTTCAACTTCCAATTTTTCACCTTTTGTTTTGGCTTCCTTCAATTGTTGTTTGAGGAATTCTTCAATATTCTTAGATTCTTCTATCTTAACCTTCAACAGACCAATTTATTTGGATGGTTCATTGTATGTTTTCTCATACCTGAGAGTAACTATTTTTGTTTTCTTTTCTTTTCTCCGAGTCTATCAATCTCTTACATGGCACTGGCAAGTTCTCCTTCAAGATATACTATTGCTTCACAATCAGTGAACTCACTTCCTGTATCTTCAGTGTTTAGATCTTCTAAATCTATTAGCATGATATCATTTATTTTATCTTCAATAGAAGAGTCACTTCTTTCATCATTTGAGGGATCATCATCATTGTTTACACAAAGGCTTTTCTTCTTAAAATTATTCTCTTTATAGACCTTCTTGTGTTTGTGCTTCTCTTCATTGTCATAGGTCTGATCCTTTCTTTTGTGAGGACACTTAGATGCAAAATGACCTATCTTACCACAATTGAAACATTTGAAGAGAATTTTACCTTTGTATTTGCCTGATCCTTTCTTCAGTCTTCTCACAAAGTTTTCTTCAATCTCATCTATATCAGAGTATGTGTTTTTCTCTACTTTAAAAGATGCCTCTCTTGTAGTGGATTTACCTTTGGTGATTGTCATTTCATAAGCAGTTAGGGTTCCAAGAAATTGATCTAGTGTCAAAGTTTTGAGATCAGCGATTTCCTCTATAGAAGAGACCTTTGAGTTAAATCTATCAGGAAGAGATCTTAATATTTTCTAGACTAGAAAAGATTCATCTATTGTTTCACCTAGGCCTTTCATAGTGTTGATAAGTTCTTCTATATGTAAGAAGTACTTACTAATAGTTTCATCTTCATCCATCTTTAACTGCTCAAATTCTAGTCTGTGAGTCTGAAGTTTTGCATCTTTCACCTTTTCATTACCTTCATAACTACTTATCAGCTTGTCCCACATAACTTTTGTTGAATCACAGTGCATTACTTTGACAAAATTGGCTTCAGCAATTCCACTAAGGATGACATTCATTGCTTTTGCATTAAATCTATACACCAACTTATCATCTTTGGAGGCCAAGACTACAAGCTTCACATATCCTGTTTCAATGACATCCCAAACATCAGCACCCAAATACATTAAATGTTTTCTCATTCTTATTTTCCAAAAGGCAAAGTTTCTTCCATCAAACACAGGGGCTCTATTAGTTGAAATTCCATCATGACTAGTCATGTTCAAGCTTATGGATCTATCTTTGATCAAAGGCACCAGCTCTGATACCAATTGTTGGAAATATAACTGAGAGGGTGGGGTGAATCAATTATGTATATAAGCTTAAAACTTTTCCTTTTATTTTCTGATTCATTCTAGATTATTATTTAATGTGTTGTTGATAACTTAACATGCATAGATATACAATATTTGATCAATCACATAGAATACGCAAAGACAATGATTTTCATGAGGAAACCCAAAAGGGTGAAAACCTCTTCTTCTTAGAATGTCAATCAAGATCCAACTTTCATGTACATCATAGTATTTGAGCTCCAACTCAAATATGAGGCTACAACCTCTGATAGCAAGCTACAACTTGCAGAGAGCACCAACTCTCAGATTTCTCTGGCACCAACTCCTAGAATATCTTCTAGCACCAACTAGAATTTAGAGGACTGCAATCCTCCCTAGCACCACCCTACCACCCTGAATGAATCTTACAAAACTTCACTTACTTTCTCTGTCTCTGATATGGTATGTTACAACTCCATATCTCCTATACTCTATTTTTCTTTTGCATCGTTCAACTTCTATGCTCTTCTCTTTTTTCTCCTACGTTCAACACCACTGTTGTTCATCTTCTCTTCTACCTTTTATACTCTGTGTTGCCTCTGCATACTATTTACTGTGCCATGGATCTCCCCTTTAGATTATGCACTTTGTCTCGTCCTGCCCACATGAATCACTCTTGAAAAAGAACACTGTCTTCTCTATTCTTCATGTCTTTCTCATGCCAAGTTCTCTATGAGATCATCATTACAACTCTTCATCTTCTCTGGTGGTTATTCTGAATCTGTTCATCATCAGTGGCTATTATCCAAAGATTCCTTGGCCTCTCTGGCAGTTGTAACTCTTTGTCTTCTCTGTCAGTTCCAGCCAGTCATTTTGGATTCTTTCGATTCTAATCCCCTTCCTTCATGTGACCGTCGATGGTGACCATACGCCTAACCAACAAGCGCTTCATGACTAGCGACTTCGAGAATCTTGATATGAGACATCTAGATTCTCCCAACTCTCGATATCTAATGTGGAGCCCAGCGAAGTGCTAGCTCCTCCCTTAACCTTCACTGATGTGACCATGGCTGTGACCACAGGCCTAACTTCTAAGCCTCCAGGTGTCCTTTCTCCAAAACGTGGTTTCGATTGTGTCCCGCCTTCAGATTTTTAAAGTTAGCGCACCTTCAATCCCCGCAATGCGATGGGACTGTCGATCTCATGATCTTGACGATGCTCCTAAACTGACGGATCAGATCTAGCCTTCTTAAATCGACGACTGTGATTTAATCTGTGATCCGGGCTCCGAGAGTTTAAAATTTCAACCCCTGCTTTCCTCTATACGCCAATATTCTGGAGTGGAAGATATATTGACATGTGTCCCTCTCAGATTAATGTTCGAGATCTCCTTTGGGTCTCTAGACTCCAGAGATTTCAAATAGATTTGTTGACATTTGTCCTCTTTAATCCAACGTCTATCCTCCACTCCGAGACTTCATCCTTTTCGACTCCTCGGAGATTTTATTTTCCATGAACGCTTTCACATGGAGTCAATGATCTATTCACACGTACCCTCCAGTGTGATCAATAATCATGAGTGACTTCGGCACTTCGGTCTTTGATATTTTCAACTCCTATGCACTTGTTGCTCCCGAATCTCTTTCACCCGAATGCATAATCTTCTGACACGTACCCCTCATGGCGATCAATGGCCAAGGTCTTCTTCGGGTCTTCAGTGTTTAGGACTTCGAGACTTTTAGTCTAATCGCTGCTTCATTCTCCTCCTGAGTGGTCACCTACTGAATAAGTCATAGGCGGTGGAGACCGCTTGCTATCTTTTTACACTTCCACTTACACTGTCCTTCCACTGAACTAGATCAACGAATGAGAATGCACCCGAAGTGATATTCAGATCGGACGATTGAGAGCGACTTTCGACATTCATCCTTCGAGACTTTGGGCATTTTTACATTAGTTGGTGATGAAAATTACGAAGTAAATCTCCCGGAGTGACGTATCTTGCTTACGTCACTTGTTGATATGGCACGAGCCAATTTCCTCTTGACACTTGTCATCATCTGATTATGCCATGTGTACTTGTTGGCGTGGTCTTCCACATGTCCTTGTTGATGTGGTCTACCACATGTCCTTACCAAGGTGGTCTGCTAACATGGGTGAGACGTGTAGGTAGTGTAGTGGAGGTGGAGGCAGAGCGTGGTAGTGGAGTGTGACGTGTATTGGGTAGCGGAGTGTGACGTCGGATTCCAAAGGTGGTATCTATGAGTGGTTCGGTGGTTTTCTCGGAGTGGGGGTTAGGCGGTAAGTTGTAATGAGTGAGGGGGGTATGAGTTGACAAGAAGGTGACACATATGACGGTCCCACATGGGAAATACCACCAAATCGGAGACCCCCCCACGGTTAAAGGCAAAAAGCTCCGCGAGGGGGGGGTCTGATATGGCCTATCAACCGAATATCTGAGTGCTTGATTATCGACCGCTGATATTAGCGTGCCCTTATTCTAACTTATCATGTCCTTCCACTTATTATGATCTGATGACTGACGAAAATTCGGGTGATCAAGATCTCATATCTCAGCCCTTTCTTATCATGTCCTTCCACTTAAATCAATCCGATGGCTGACGGAAATTCAGGTGATCAAGATATCAGATATCAGCCCTTGCTTATCCTTTCCTTCCTCTTAAATCAATCCGATGACTGTTGGTCCTTTGGATCGGTGATCCAACTACCATTGTCGCTCTTCCTCCTCAGTTTCTGATCTCTCCAACTTATAAGGATTTCTAAGTGTTCACGGGTCTCGACCTTTTCTCCTCTTGCACGTCCGTCTCTTGGACCTCGTCTGGAAACCGCTATCTCTTATAATATTTCTCATCTTCTATGCTCTCAAGGTTTGATTCTTTATTTTTCTTGTCATCAATGACAAGCACATTCTTCCTGTAAACATACCAACACCTTGAAGAATGTCTGGTAGCGAATTCTGGTAGCACAAAGGTTTAGGTAATGGACCCAAGTTTGTTTGATGTATAATGGTATGAATTTTGATATATTTGCAGCTAATACTATTCTATATGGATATTACATGTCATGCCATTTTCGGTGGTATGTTGAACGTCACATAACTCCTCACGGTTTGAGAGTTATGGCCTTACGAAGTTGAAGGACCCTCATATGATTGGATTGAAACCCCAAAAGGTCAAAGAAGTCAAAGTTCTTGCAAAGAAGAAATTATTTAAATAATAAAGTGAAGTGACAAAGTCAAAGAGGATTATTCAAATAATAAAGTGAAGTGACAAAGTCAAAGAGGATTATTTAAATAATAAATTGAAGTGAAAAAATCAAAGAGGATTATTTAAATAATAAAGTGAAGTGACAAAGTCAAGGAAGATTATTTAAATAATAAAGTAAATAGAAAACTTTATAATTATGGAAAGTGGTTATAAGAAGGTTAACCCTAAAATGAGGAAAATGGGTTAAGTGGTCAAGTGGCTATTGGATACATGGACAAGTGGAAAATTGGGAAAAGTTGGACATAGGTGACTATATGGATAAAGTGGCCTAGAAGATGCTTCTAAGGAAGCTACTTGGAGAGTATAAATAAGAGGCAAGGCTCTCTCATTTTAATCATACATGAGAATATTGAATATCTACAGGTGACTGAGGTAACCAAAGGATATCTAAGCCTGATTTCGGAGGGAAGGTGAAGTAAAGAAGGCCAAAATACAAGGGAGGATAAATTCTTTTGATGATGCTTTCTAAGGTATGTTATTTATAGGTCATCTCACCATTTTCGTATTAACTTTTTTTCTAGAATGGCACAGACCGTGAAATTTGGAGGACATTAAGGAAACATATCCAAGTATATGTGGTACAAATTTCATCTTGTGGGGCATTGTATTTTTGGAGTTACACTCTGTAGAAAATAGGGTTTGTGGCTAGTTTTGAAACTAGTCTAAAACAAGTGTTTTGCGTAAAAACATAATAAATTCTTCATAACAGGTCCAAATTTAGTAACACAAAATGTGTTGGTTAGAATACAGATTTTAGTATTCTGTGTAAAAAAAATTGATCCATACAACAAATAATTCGTCTGGGGCATGCTCTACAAGTTCGCTCTCTAGAATAATCTAAAATTCAACAAGGTATGTCATTTTTGCTATAACTCCTTTTCTGAGAGGTTCCAAGTAGTGACACCTGGAGGAATTGCATAAAATACATTAAAGAACATTGTGAACTATTTTCAGATCTTTATTCATTACAGGTACATAGTTATGATTATTTCAAGTTAGGGTTGTTGACTAATCCAAAAATAGTCATGTGAGACTAAAGTAAAGTTTGATGAAAATGCTAGGCTCTTGTTGTTAAAGTTAAGAAAGGTTTGTAGGTTGAGGTATAGGTTGGTGCATGGTTGATGCACTCATTTATGTTACAAGTTGATTACATGTTGTTTGGCACAAATTGGTGCATGGTTGATGCACTTGTTTATGGTACATGTTGATTACAGGTTTAGGTACAGGTTGATGCATGGTTTAGGTTATTGGTACAAGTTGTTTGGTGTAGTTTAATTCGTACAGGTTTACAACAATATATCTCATAGTGATAGTGTGACAGTGGTTCCATCATTCTAATTATACGTCAGGGTGGTTGGACGGGGCAAGGACAGGTGGTTGTAGCTGGAGAACATAGGGGGTTTTGGCCTCCTTCTCGTTGTAGCTAGAGAATTGGGGAGTTAGATCTTCCCTCACGTTGTAGCCTGAGAAACTAGGGGGTTGAAGCCTCCTTCCAGTTACAGCTGGAAAACAAAGGAATTTGGTGCTTCCAATGAATGCAATTCTTCAAGACATATAAGAAAAATCATTCTGTGGTTTTCTCCCGCTTTAGGTTTCCACATAAAAACACTGGTGTACTGTGTATGTTTATGATTGTTCATTTTTTCATTGTTTATTTACTCTTAAAATATTGGATGATAATGCTACATTGATATAACACTTGCATTATATGGTTAAAAGGATTAGATTTCTCTATTACTGATTCACCCCCCCTCTCTGTAATCCAACAATTGGTATCAGAGAAGGTTCCTTCAGAAATAAGTTTAACCACTGAAAGGTAGATCATGGAGAGAAAAAACATGTATAAAAATGGAATACCACAATTTTATGGACAAAAGCATGCATTTTGGATGATAAGGACGAAGTCATATATAAAGGCATAGGAATTTGAAATTTGGCAATCAATTGTAGATGGATACAAAGCACCAACAGTTTCGCCGACAAATGACAAAGCAATGAAACTCGGTCAGAATAAGTCCAAATCCACAAATGCACTTCTGAATGGTCTTGGAGAATCGATATTCACCAAAGTTGCACATTGTAAATACGCTAAAGATATTTGGGACAAACTTCGAAATATTTATGAAGAAGATTCAAAATTCAAAGCAACAAAGATTCAAACTTAAAGAGGTCATTTCAAACAACTAAAGATGAAGGAAGATGAGAATATTGCAGCTTACTGTTTACAAGTCGATGAAACAGTAAATGCAATCTTGGGATTGGGAGAAGAAAACAAAGAATATGTAATTGTTCAAAAGGTACTAAGATATCTTCCTATGAGATTTGACCCTAAGATATCAACACTAGAAGAAAGAGAATATTTAAACTCAATAACCATGGACAAACTACATGGAATATTCACAGCATATGAAATGAGAACTGAACAGGAAAATCCAGATATAAAAGAAGCAACATTCAAAGCATCTAAAAGGTCAAATAAAAAGGGAAAGGAAAAAGAAAAATAACATAGCAGCAACAGTGACATCTCGGAAGATGATGAAGAAGCGGCCAACTTTGTTAGAAGATTGAACAAGGGAACCAATGACAGGTATAGAGGTAAGATTCCTTTGATTTTTTTTAATTGTGATGGTATTGGTCATTTTTCTAACAAATGTCCTCATAAGAAAAAGAGAAATGATGAAGGTTACTCAAATAGAAAACAAACATATAAAGGCAAAAGAACCGCAAAGAAAGTTTTCAAGAAAAGCTTATACACCAAAGAAGACATCTCATCCTCAGATGAAGATGAAGTCAGTGACAATGAGATAGAAAGAGATCTATTCATGGTAGTAGAAGATTATGACAACAAATAATCCAAAGAAGAATATGAAGAGGCCAGAGAAGAATTTGAAGAGGCAGAAGTTGACTACCGAGAAGAATTCTTGTGTTCCATAAAAGTTATCAGAAGAGAAAAAGAAGAAAAAAAAAAGTATAAGAGGAACTAGACAAGAAACAAGACACTCGGGAACTAGAACAAATGATCACAAATTTGAAGGTTCAAATTGAATAAGATAAAAGAATTGAAGAAACACTCAAAGAAAAACTAGAAGGAAGAGACATGATCATTGGAAATTTGGAAGAATAAATTGTCACATTAAGAAAGGATCTTCAAAATAAAAATATGCAGAACAACTCAAAATTTTTGAATGACATTATCAACAGTAAAAAAACCTCATCATGAGAAGTCTGGACTTGGATACAATCAAACAGAAAAGGGATCAAGTTCCAAAACAACAGAACAAAAAACATATCCAAAAATCTATGCAAAAACATTCAAAGGGGATAGGAAGGTCTACAAATAAAATTACAATGACACTCCTCCACCGAGAAGATTCAGATTTCAAAATCAACGACCGACAGAAATAGATAGGCCTCAAGAAGAAGAAGGATTCATAAGAGTACCTCCTTTCAGAATATCTTCAACTCTTAGGTATCAAACTATATTTTTTAGTTTATGTTATGCATGTAATAATTTTGGACATAAAGATGTGAATTGCAGAGCTAACAATAGGAACATAAACAACTTTAAAAGTCATACACAAAAGGGTTATCCAAGAAGGCCTATTGAAACATAGAGACGAAGTTACAACAAGTTTGAATCTTTGAGCACTGAAGTGGAATGCTACAAATGTAACAACTTTGGACACATGGCCAAAGATTGCAGAATGATAGTCCCTCATAGAGAACCACAACAGAACAACAACAATCATAGACAGGAACCTCCAAAAAGGACAAGGAAATCATAGAAGAATGTGTTACATACATTTTGATAACCTTATCAAATTTAGCAAAAGGAAATCAGTTAGAGAAATTCCTGAGATCACGAAACCAACCAACGCTTTATGCAATCATTGTCAACAAGGAAAACAAACAAATACCAGGTTTAAATCAAAAGAATATTCAATGACAAGACCACTAGAAATAGTGCATACTGATCTAGTTGGACCAACTACAAAAAAAGGTTTAAAAGGTGAGAAATAATTTATATTATTAGTTGATGATTATACAAGAATGATTGCAGTTTTTTTTCTCAGGAATAAGTCAGAAGCTTTTGAAAACTTCAAGGTATACAAGGAAATGGTTGAAAATGAAATGGATTCAAAAATCAAATGCTTGAGATCTGACAATGGAGGAGATTTCACTTCAAAAGAATTTATGGACTACTACATTAGGCATGGAATAAAAAGACAATTCTCTATTGCTAGGACACCTCAACAGAATGGAGTTGTTGAAAGAAAGAATAGGATAGTAGAGGAAATAGCTCGAACAATGCTAATGGATTCCAAATTGACAGATATTTTTTGGACACATGCAATGCATACAATAGTTCACATTCAAAACAGAGTAACGCTCAAAAACAACACTGACAAAACTCCCTACGAGCTATGGAAAGGAAGACCAACAAATGTAAAACACTTCAGAGGTTTTGGAAGAAAATGCTAAATCAAAAGAGAATATGGAAGAATGGGAAAGTTTGACTCTAGTGTGGACAAAAGAGTACTTGTTGGTTACTCAAGTACAAGGAAATCATACAAGTGTTACAACCTGAGATTGAACAAAGTTGTGGAAAGCATCAATGTAACAATTGATGGAACAGGTAGACAAGAATTAAAGGAAAAAGATAATGAATCAATGGAACATCTTTACGAAGAAGAAGTAGAATGTGAAAAAGAAGTAGAAGGGGAAGATGAAGAGGATCCGACAGAAGCAAAAGAGAAATTTCAACAAGTGCCTCCAAAGACACCTAGCAGACGATTACTGAAGAATCATCCTTTAGATCAGATTATCGAAAACAAAGATGCAGGAGTTGAGACTAGAAGAAGAATTCGTTCACCAGAACAAACACACCTAGGACTCTCATCTATGATTGAACCAACCTCTTTTGAAGAGGCCAGCAAGGATAGATTTTGGAATAAGGCCATGGATAAAGAATCAGATCAAATAGAGAAAAATGACACTTGGGAATTGGTTCCAAAACCAAAGGATAAGAATGTGATCAGCACAAAGTGGGTATACATTAATAAATTGAATGAAGATAGACAGGTTACAAGGAACAAAGCTAGATTGGTATGTAAAGGATATGCACAGGTTGAAGGAATCGAATTTGAAGAGACATTTGCCCCAATTTCCAGAATGGAAGCAATTTGATTGATTTTAGATTATGCATGCTCCAAAAATATTAAAGTGTATCATATGGACATAAAATCATCTTTTCTGAATGGGGAACTTGAAGAAGAAGTCTGCATTGAACAACTGGAAAGATTTCAGTTTTCAGAGAATGCAGATTATGTGTGTAAATTAAAGAAGGCCTTGTATGGTCTAAAACATGCTCCTAGAGCATGGTACTCTAGACTAGATAAATATCTACAACAGACAGGGTATAGAAAAGGATGTGCAAACAACAACCTCTACATCAAGGTAACTCAAGATAGTATTTTATTAATTGAAGTTTATGTTGATGATATTATTTTTGGAAGTACTGATGAAAGGTTAAGCCATAAATTTGCAAAGGACATGCATAATGAATTTGAAATGCCATTACTTGGATAACTATCATTCTCTCTGGGTCTTTAGATACGTCAAAGAAACCAAGGAATTTTTATTTCTCAAACCAATTATATCATAGAAATGCTAAAGAGGTTTGGAATAGAAGATTGCAAACTAGTTATCACTCCCATACAAACCAGTTGCAAGTTGAGCAAAGATGATGATTCAAAGTCTACAGATCAGAGACAATGCAAGTCAATTATTGGTAGCCTACTATATGTGACATAATCCAAACAAAATGTAATGCAGGCAGTTGGATAGGTGGCACGACTTTAAGAAACATCAAAGGAATCACATGTATTAGCAGTGAAGAGTAATTTCAGATATCTCAAAGGAACAAAATATTTTGTATTATGGTATCCAAAAGGAAAGGATCTATCACTTATTACCTACACAGATGCATATTGGGCAGGTTGCATTGAAGACCAACAAAGCACCAATGGAGCAACGTTCTACTTAGGTGAGTGTTTAGTATCATGGCTAAGCAAGAAACAATCATCAATCTCTTTATCTACAGTCAAGGCAGAGTATATTGCAGAAACAACATGTTGTACAAAGGTTCTATGGATGAAACAAACACTAACATATATGCAGGTTGAGTATGATGAGCCCATTCCAATCTATTTTGATAATACAAGCACCATCAATATCTCAAAGAACCCGGTGATGCACTCTAAGATGAAGCACATTCAAATCCAGCATCACTTTCTACGAGAACAGGTTGCAAAAAAGAACATCAAATTTGAATATACGGGCATAAAAGAACAAGTGGTAGAGATCTTTACAAAACCACTTCCATGGGAATCCTTTGAGTATCTTCTCTAGAGACTCAGAGTTATTTCTACTCCAAAATGAATTCTCTTGAATGCTTATCTTATATGTCTTAGATGTACATGAGGAAGCACCATAAAGAGGACATTTCAGGTTGGAAGATCAGACGATTCAGTTAGGGGGAGAAGCCTCGAATGGAAAGATACATTTTCCATTGATGACAAAGGGGGAGAGATTTATCAAATGCATAGGATAGAGGTATGGTTCCAGGGGGAGCATTGGTCACAAAGATGCATGCATGGTTCTAGGGGGAGCATGAGTGATATGATTTCAGTATTGCATCAAAGTGTTGCCATCAATGACAAAGGGGTATATTGTTGATTAATTGGGTTGGTTTTCATTTATGTCAACCCTTGAAGAAAGTCTGGTAGTGAATTCCAGTAACACAAAGGTTTGGGTAATGGACCCAAGTTTGTTTTATGTATAATGATATGAATTTTTATATATTTTTAGGTAATACTATTCTAGATAGATAGTACATGTCATTCCATTTCTGGTGGTATGTAGAACGTTGCATAACTCCTCACGGTTTGAGAGTTATGGCCTTACGAAGTTGAAGGACCCTCATATGATTGGCTTGAAACCCAAAAAGGTCAAAGAAGTCAAAGTTCTTGCAAAGAAGAAATTATTTAAATAATAAAGTGAAGTGACAAAGTCATATATGATTATTTAAATAATAAAGTGAAGTGACAAAATCAAAGAGGATTATTTAAATAATAAAGTGAAGTGACCAAGTCAAGGAGGATTATTTAAATAATACAGTAAATAGAGAAATTTCTAATTATGGAAAGTGGTTATAAGAAGGTTAACCCTAAAATGATGAAAATGGGTTAAGTGGTCAAGTGTCTATTGGATACATGGAAAAGTGTAAAATCGGGCAAATTTGGACATAGGTGACTATGTGGACAAAGTGGCTATGTGGACAAAGTGGCCTAGAAGATGCTTCTAAGGAAGCTACTTGGAGAGTATAAATAAGAGGCAAGGCTCTCTCATTTTAACCACACTTGATAATATTGAATATCTAAAGGTGTATGAGGTAACAAAAGGGTATATAAGCCGAATTTTAGAGGGAATGTGAAGTAAAGAAGGCCGAAATTCGAAGGAGGATATATTCTTTTGATGATGATTTCTAAGGTATGTTATTTACAGGTAATCTCACCATTTTCACGATAATTTTTTTTCTAGAATGATTCAAACCGTTAAATTGGGAGGCCATTGAGGAAACATATCCAAGTAGCTATGGTATGAATTTCAGCTTGTCGGTCATTGTATTTTTTGATTTACACTCCGTGGAAAATAGGGTTTGTGGCTAGTCCTGAAACTAGTCTAAAACATGTGTTTCGGGTAAAAATGTCATAACATCTTCATAACAGATCCAAATTTAGTAAGACCAAATGTGTTGGTTAGAGTACAGTCTATGGTATTCTGTGTAATATTTTCAGATCCATACAACAAATATTTCGTGCGAGGCACGCTCTACAAGTTCACTCTCTAGAATAATCTGGAATTCAACAAGGTATGCCATTTTTTCTATAACTCCTTTTCTGAGAGGTTTCAAGTAGTGACACCTGGAGGAATTTCATAAAATACACTGAAGAACATTGTGTACTACTTTCATATCTTAATTCATTACAGGTACATAGTTATGATTATTTCAAGTTAGGGTTGTTGACCAATCCAAAACTAGTCATGTCAGACTAAAGTAAAGTTTGATGAAAATTCTAGTCTCTTGTTGTTAAAGTTAAGGAAGGTTTGCAGGTTGAGGTACAGGTTGGTGCATGTTTTATGCACTTATTTATGGTACAAGTTGATTATAGTTTGTTTGGTACAGGTTGGTGCATGGTTGATGCACTTTTTTATGGTACATGTTGATTACAGGTTGAGGTACAAGTTGATGCATGGTTTAGGTTATTGGTACAAGTTGATTGGTATAGGTTTACAACAATATATCTCACAGTGATAGTGTGACAGTAGTTCCATAATTCTACTTATACGTCAAGGCGGTTGGACGGGGCAAGGACATGTGGTTGTATCCACCTTCAGGTTGTAGCCGAAGAACATAGGGGGTTGTAGCCTCCTTCTGGTTGTAGCTAGAGAATTGGGGAGTTGGATCTTCCCTTAGGTTGTAGCTTGAGAAACTAGGGGGTTGGAGCCTCCTTCCAGTTGCATCT